>JAOBSW010000747.1:0-36945 GCA_026214975.1 Gentiana macrophylla | reverse complement strand
AAAGTAAAATTAATTTGTTTTGTAGGATGTCCGGTACATAGACAAAGGGATGTTCCAGACACATGACAGGGAACAAGGGATGACTCCCTGACTTTAAAGCTTTTGATGGACCTAAAGTCACCTTTGGAGGCAAAGAAAACCGTGGCAAAATTAAGGGGGAAGGCACAATGCTCAAGAACAATTTGAAAATAAAAAATATGGCATATGTTAAGGGATTAAACTTCAATCTGCTAAGCATCAGTCAATTTTGTGACAAAGGCAACAATGTACACTTCAACAAGGAAGGTTGCAAGGTGATTCACAGCCAAACCAACACAGTGGTTCTTGCAGGAAGAAGAGAAGACAACATGTATGTGGTGTATTGGAGAATAGCTAAAGCAGAAACATGTTTGCTTGTCAAAAATAAACAATCAACAAGCTGGATTTGGCATAAAAGATTAAATCACCTAAATTTCAAGACCATCAACACAATATCAAATAACAAGTTAGTTGAAGGCCTGCCAGAGATTACATTCAAGAAGGAAAGTCTCTGTGACGCATGTCAGAAAGGAAAACAAATCAAAAGCTCCTTAAAGTCAAAGCCCTATCAGTCAACATCAAGAATTCTACATCTTATACACATGGACCTGTTTGGACCAGTCACACCAGTAAGTGTAAGTGGTAAGAAATACACTCTAGTAGTGGTTGATGATTTCTCCACATACACCTGGACCATATTCATGAACAAGAAGAAAGAGACACTCAAGAAGCTGCCAGAATTGCTAAGAATGATTCAAAAAGAGAAAGAGCTAAAGATCATCAAGATCAAATCAGATAGAGGCACAAAATTTCTAAATGAAGTTATCAGAACCTATTGTAAATACAATGGAGTACTACATCAATTATCTGCAGCAGGAACTCCACAACAAAATGGTGTAGCGAGAAAGAAGAAACAGAACTTTCAAGAAGCGGTCGAACAATGATTGCGTACATGCCTACCAAAGAGGTTACAATTTGAAGCAAACAAACACGACATGCTACACACAGAACAGATCAATCATCAACAAATATCATGGAAAGACTCCATATGAAATATGGAATGTAAGAAAACCTAATATCTCATATTTGCATATGTTTGGATCAAAATGTTTTGTTTTGAACAGGAATCAGATGCATACCTTTTGATGAAAAAGCTGATGAAGCAATCTTTATAGGATACTCGGACACCAAAGAAAGCATTGAGTGCTCAACAAAGAACATTGGTGATTGAAGAATCAATACATGTAGTCTTTGATGAACCAAACACAAATGGTGAAAGTCTTCAAGATCAAGAAGAAGAAGCAGCACAAAGGGAAGTATATACTAATACAACCATACCAGCTACCATTCTGAATCACCATTTTGAAAATCAAGATGAGCCACAAGACAATACAATAGAAAAAGCACCAAAACTTGAAGCTCATGCACAATCTGACGGTGTAGAAGCACCAAGTGAAAAATGACTTCAACCTGACCTCAATTGGCTAAGAGATCATCCTAAAGATCAAGTCATTGGAGACATTCACACAGGAGTTAGAACCAGAAGTCAACTGGAGCATATGCTAAAATGTTTTCTATCACAAGTGGAACCCAAGACAATAGATTATGCAATTCAAGATGCATACTGGATTACAGCCATGCGAGAGGAACTAAATGAATTTGAAAGAAATGAATTCTGGGAACTAGTTGATAGACCAGACACAGCCAACATCATTGGAACAAAATGGGTATTCAGAAACAAGATGGATGAGCAAGGAACAGTTGTCAGAAATAATGCAAGGCTCATTGCAAAAGGTTACTCTCAAGTAGAAGGAATTGGTTATGATGAGACATTTGCACCAGTAGCAAGATTGGAAGCAATCAGACTCTTTCTAGCTTTTGCTGCACACAAAGACTTCAAAGTCTATCAAATGGATGTCAAAAGTGCATTTCTGAATGGACTGTTGGAAAAAGAAGTATATGTGGAACAACCTCCTGGTTTTCCCTCAAAGGAAAAGAAGATAATGTATACAAGCTCAAGAAGGCTCTCTATGGACTCAAACAGTCACCTAGAGCTTGGTATGAAACACTATCACAATTTTTGATCCAGAATGGATTCAACAAGGGAACTATAGATAAGACTCTCTTCAAATTAGAGGAAGGAACAAGTACATTGCTAGTGTAAATCTATGTTGATGATATTATCTTTGGATCAGAGGATGAAAAGTTGTGTGAGAAATTTGCAAACCTAATGAAGAGCAAATTTCAGATGAGCATGATGGGAGAATTAAATTATTTTCTTGGTCTTCAAGTGAAGCAAATGAAGGATGGTATTTTCATTAGTCAAGCCAAGTACCCAAAAGACTTAATACACAAGTATGGTATGGACACAAGTGGCACAGCAGATACACCAATGTGTGCAAGAGTCATTCTTGGAAAAGATGAAGCAGGAAAAGATGTTGATCAGAAAATGTATTGAGGAATCATTGGATCCCTACTGTATCTAACTGCAAGCAGACCTGATATAGCATTTGTAGTAGGAGTATGTGCAAGATTTCAAGCCCAACCAAAAGAATCACATCTTCTAGCAGCTAAAAGAATAAACAAATACCTGAAGAACACCATCAATGTTGGAATTTGGTATCCAAAAGATGGAGGATTCAAGCTGATATCATACTCAGACTCTGACTATGCTGGATGCAAAATAGATAGAAAAATCACCTCTGCAACATGCCAAATGCTAGGCACCAGACTAGTCTCATGGTTTAGCAAAAAGAAAAACTCCATATCTACATCAACAGCTGAGGCGGAATATATAGCATCAGGAAGTTGTTGTGCACAAGTACTGTGGATTAGACAACAGCTAAGAGATTATAGAATGGAGGAGAAGACAATTCCAATCATGTGTGACAACACAAGTGCAATATCCATTACTGAAAATCCAGTGTTGCACTCAAGAACAAAGCATATTGATGTAAGACATCATTTTCTCAGAGATCATGTTGAAAAAGGAGATGTTATTCTAAGATACATACCCACTGAAGATCAACTAGCTGACATCTTCACTAAACCACTTAATCACGCAAGATTTAGCATGTTGAGAACTTAGTTGGGAATGATTGAAATTGACTATGTACCAAAGAGTGGCTAACTGGAGTAATCAGCTAAGTGACTTCACCAGTTGATCAAACCTTTGCCTTCACTGGAGATGTAGCAGGTGAAGCACTGGTACTCAGCGAAGTTAACTTCACTGATTGTTAGGAATAGTCAAGCACAGCGGCTCAGTGAAAAAGGCACTCCACCGTCGAAGTGACCGACCAAGGACCTTCACTGAAATAAAGATTGAAGTCACCAGCAAATAAAAGTGTGAACTAAATCAATTGTTATGCACATGGAGAAGAATAAAGTTATGGAGGATTATACTGTGGAAGAATACACAAGTGGAGATCAATTTACAATCGTGGAGGTAACCATATTATTTTTCAAGTTACAAACACCTCGATTCCCGGGATCTATCATTACTTACCACAATCCACTCCCCTACTTCACTCGAATATCAGGATTTATATACATAAAATCACGCCATTATGTCACAAAATCCTTACATATTCAACCACGTTCACACAACCTAAATCACCCTATTAAAACAACACTTAGAGAAGTTTCAGAATTTTTACGCTCTCTTGCAATTCAAAAACCCTATCTCTGAAAATCAAATCCTTCTCTCAAATCTCAAAGAAATGGCTTCATCCTCCTCAAACACTCAAACCGGATATGAGAAATCAATTGCTACTGGATCATTCTTCCAAGAAGAACACTACTTGAAACTATGTGGAAATGACGAAGAAGCAAAACGATTAGCAGCTGGATGCAAGCACCTAAAATTATCAACCTTTCTAAATCCACCAATCAACGAAGTTTGCTATGAACATCTAATCTCCTTCTGGAAGACTACAAAATACGTCTCTGGAATTCTTGCAGAAGAAGGTGATAAGTGGGAAGAAGATAAGATTGTTGCATCTGTCAACGGCATAGAAGTAGTTATTACAGCAAAGGTAATTCGCACACACCTTAAACTTCCAAATAAGGGTCAAGAAAAAGTGACCTTGATACCACAAAACTTGGATGATTTCCGGACAACAATCGCCAAAACGGAAAACCCGGGATCTGAGAAGGTGAACTGTCTTTGATCTGTCCTGAAGAAACTGTTCAGTGAGTTCAGTGCCCTAATTGGAAAGAGAATTGAAGGAAAGCTAGGGGCAAATAATGTCATGACAGAGGCCAGAATGCGAATCATCTACAACAATTTGGAGTTCAACTGGGCAACTTACTTCTTCCAAAGAATCAAAGAACACATCCAGGGAGAAGAAACTGCTGCTAAAAAGGGATTAGCAGAAGGTAAAAAGAAAAAGGGAATCTTCTAGGTGAAGAAATCCAATGGGATTCAACTACACTACCTTTTGCAATGCTTGAAAGTACTTGATGTACACCTACATAAGTTGCATGAATCCAAAACCATGTTAACCTATGTCAAACAGCAAAAGCAAACAGGAAGAGGAAAGAGAAAGCAAACCACGAAACACACTTCTGGCCAAAGAAAGAAGCAAAAGGTGCAAAGAAACTTAGACAAAGAAAGTTTTGGTCAATTGATTGATGAAGAAGAAGTAGCGGATTCTGAAGCTGAAGAAGAACAACCAGCAGTGGAAAATGAAAGTGAGGATGACCAACTTCAAAATGAAGAGGTTGTGGCAGGCACTAGAGATGATGAAGAAAATCAGGAAGAACCGGTACAGCTATCTGCAAACGATATTGATGATCGAATTGCAGCATATCTTGAATGGAAGGAGGGTGATTCTAGAATTCAGCTTCAAGATTCCGAACGCATGCTTTCTGAGGAGGCCTGGCTCTTTAATTTTCTGGGAATCACAACCCTCGTTGGTATACTTGATGAATCTCCACTCTGGGATATGGTTGATGCAACAAAGGCAAAACTACCACAAATCCCTGACCAAAATAGTGATGACTCGGAAGATGGTGGAGATGATCATGATAATACTGATCAGGATGATGATGATCATGATGATAATGATGGTGGTGATCCTCATGCTAATGATGGTGATAACCAAGGAGAATAAGATACTCCTACACCAGATGCAATTGATGATAACATTCTCCTAAGTTCGTTTCTACAACCACAAGGTCCAGCAAATTCAATCCCAGCTAAGGCAACCTCACCAACACAACAAATAGTGCCAGCTAACAACTCTGAGCCAATTCCACAAACTCCTGTGGATACTAAAGTTCAGCTGACAGAAGTATTAGACACTGGCTCAGCTGCTGCCACTCCAGTCTAGAAAACCCCTAGCACAGAGCAAAGGGGAATAGCAGCCCAAGCTACACCAGCATACACATCTACCCATGTACTTGAAGATTTGGAAGTCGATGTAGATGCCACTCAACATCAATCTAGAGGACAACAAACAGAACCAGAACCAGCTGACATCTGACACAAACTCTCTCAGCTGGCCACTAGCATTTCAAATGAAACCTTTGAAAAACAGCAGATCTGCTAGCTGAAGAATTGGAGCATCAAGCCATGCACCTCAGATCCATGACTTCAGCATTTAATGACAAAAGTTACTCTATTGAGAGAAAATTCTAAGTCATTCTTTGAATATATTGATGCGCAGAAAATTGTTGTCCAACGACAAGGAGACCTGATGAGACAGCTCAACATCAATATCACCAACAACCTTGTAGGACACAGACAACACATCTCTCAGGAAAATGACTCGATGGCATTAGCATTTGGCACCAGATTCTGCAGTATAACTGAGAAGTTGACTGATCATGACAATAGATTTACATCCATTGAGTCAAAACTAGACTCTCTAATTGGAACGGCAGAAACTACAAATAGCATCTTACTCCAGCAAAGAGATGATGCTGCCAAAAAGGGGGAAACAAGTAATCCTAAAGGATCAACACTAAGACACCCAAATTTTACAGCAGAACAGCTGAGAGCAAGGGATAGAGAAAAAAAAATCAGGAATGAAGCTGAAAACAGCAAAGAAAGGCCAGAGAAGAAAGAGAAAATGCCTCAAATGAACCCTGCATTGGATTTACCCATCCTATTGAAAGAAGGGATGATGATAGAGAGAGATCGGGTGGATAGCAAAGACCTGGATCAAGTCAGCAAAGGAGGTCAGCAAAAGAACACAGAACTAGCACAAGCAGAGAGAAAAGAAGTTTCCCAACTCACAGAAACAATCAAGAATATGAGGCTGAGATCCTAGATCATCTGAGAGAATTCTTCAGAGTTCCAGAAGGGCTGTATCCAAATCCAACACAAGATGAAGCTTGGGCAGACTGGCTAAGCTACCAGGATGAACAGAGGAGAGTTGACATGGCCAAAATATACAATGACATTAAAAGACAACATGCATCTCTCCAGTAAAGTGGTGGAACCAGCAGACCAAGTTCAGCCATACCACTTTCTGCAAAAGGACCAGAAGATTTGCCAACTGAACAACAAGAAGACTTCAACTATATGGCAAAATTCTTCAACCCTATGGGGAGAATGAATAAACAAGACCAATGGGGTTTGTACAAAAATATCAAGTTTGCTGACTCACACATTGCAGAAGCTAGGAATAGACTTGAGGAGTATTTTGGAGAGCCTAGGGCAAATGAAACTCTGCCTGACTTTAACAGACTCTTTGCCAAGAAAGTATTCCAATGAGTATATAAATAGACTGCTATGGCATACTGGAAGTGGAAGTTTCCAGAGATCTATTGGAAAGACATTGAGGAGATTCATACTACAAAATTTAAGAGGTACAAAGCAGAATTAGGTAAAATGTAGTTACTGTACCTTCAATATGCTTTGAGCTCATGTTTTCTTACTGCCCTTAATGGATGAATACAATTTTTGAGTTTTATTCCACTGTTTATTATATAATTTGTTATACTTATTTTCAGGCTTATGAGGGTTTTGGCATCATCAAAAAGGGGGAAATTGTTAGGAACATTTTATTATGTTTTGATGATGACCATACTAGCAGTTATAGCAAGCCTGAAATAAGTTAGAATTCTCTGTATAAGTCCGTACTTAGAGTCTGACATGTTGTATAAGTTAAGTCAGACAAGAATTGTATGTAACGCCCCCAGACCCCGGGCCTGGTAGCGCTAAATGAGTCATAAATGTCCGGTCAACTGCTTAGACCGCCGTCCTCGCTTGGTCTAAAAGGGCTAACCCGAGTTGACAAAACCTTTATGTCTCACACTTATATGGGGGTGATCATTCTACTATTTTTCCTATGTGGGACATTACATTCTCCCCCCCCCCCCCCTTATAAGGGACTGGCGTCCTCGCCAGGATGGCCGAGACTGTTCCCAGATCGTCCCTACCAGAGGTAACTAGAGGCCATCCTTACACCGTCTTCTTGTACGGTGCAGCGCATAGTTCCGTCTGATAGTCGGCTCTGATACCATCTCATAACGCCCCGCACTCCGGGCTGGTAGCGCTAAATAAGTCATAAATGTCCGTCAATCGCTTGAGCCGCCCGTCCCGCTTGGTTTAAAAGGGCTAACCCGAGTTATATATGTGTGTTCTCGTCGCGTTCCTTCCCGTATATACAGTAGTAAAATAAAAAGAATTAACTGTTGATGTTCGAAGTTGCAGACAATAAATAAAAGAGAGAAAAAAAATTTCTGGCCGTAGGTCTAATAGCAAAAAGAATGAAAAAGGCGTTAGTTTAGTTTTGTGTTTAAAAAAAATGGTAGCAGTAATCCCTTGCTGTCAAGTTGCCATATTGTATAAAGTAAAAAAATATATATATATATATATATATATATATATATATAATTTATATAATAAAGAAAGAAGAAGCAGATTTCCTCTCTGGGTGATTAATGAATAATAGCTTTTAGAACGGGAAAAGTACCTAATAAATATTTATAATTGTACATGTGCCAGTTCGAAAGTTATTAAAAAAAGAAGAGCGGAAGCATTTTATAAAAAAATAAAAAGATGAAGACAAATGGAAAGTTATCTAATAAATATATAATGTATAGTTGTTTGGTGTTATTGGGTTATGTTATTTTCCAGTTTCAAAAAATATGCAAAAGAAAAATATGATTTGATAGACAATGGATTTAGTGGCTAGTTTTATTTTGATGCTTAGTTTGAATTGTAGTTTTGTTAATGATTTTAAATAAGATTAAATTAAAACGAACAAGCCTCGATTGAACTTCTGATTCGTTCAGTTAAAACACCGAATGTACTCTTAAAGGGAGTTGAAGTTCGGATCCGTCGGAAGGGCATGAAAGGGCTTGTGCTTTGATGGATTAGTATTCATCAATGTCTGTGTAATTGCTAGGCCTTGTCCGTGTCTAGTGGTTTAAGAAAGAGTTGAGTTTGTGAGGGAGCTTACTTGAAAACACTTAGGTGGCTAGTTAATAACCATTAATAATTACATACTTGCATAGTAATAAGATTAAACATCATGTCATCCTTGGTAAGGCACAAGACTATATCGCAATGTGTAGGCCTTCGGATAGAGCGAGTAAACTTGCTGGCCTATCTAGAGGCACTAGGAGGGTACTCGTTGTGGATAACTCTGCTGGCCCAAGGGCACCAGGAGTAGAGGGACTTTACAATGGAATAACTCCGTAGGTTCATAAGACCCCAAGTACGGAGGGACTTCGCCGAACGCGTATACTATCGGGACTAGCCCGTGGCTATTGGTGTGATCCACCAATAGGTTGCACCCAGATGTCTCGTGGTGGGCGACACCATGCGTAGTGCCTTTGAATCTTGATGTAACAAAGATAAGCTAAGTTAGAAACAGATTAGTCATGACATGTTGATGGACATGAACTGAACCTTAGATTGAGTCGGTATCATAAAGATAATTATTATAATAAAACATGTTAAAGAGCCTTAATTAAATTGTAGCTTCTACTTCTTACTTTGTACATTGTACTTACCTCAAATGCATGTTTATTTATGTGTTTGGGGGAGAGAAGACGAACAGGTTAACCCGGAGTTCGAAGAGTGCTTTGATGACGACGTTTAAAGACGCCGAAGTTGAAGACTTTAATTATTTATGTTTTATTTATTCTTTAGACTTGAGGTTTCGTTTGGGAGCCTGTAATGACTTTCTAGTTTTTCTCTTTTGGAGATTATCGTACGTTTTAGTTTTCGTTTGGTATTCCAATGTAATAAATGTTACATTTCTATCTTTAGTATGTCGATTTCTATTCTTAGTAGCATTTATGATGTTTCGCCGAGTCTTTTGAGCTTCCGTTTTGCTAAACTCGATACGACGTAGTAGAGGCTTACGTGTAATATTAGATTTATTTAATATTATACGTGCCGAGCGTTTTCGGTGTCCGGGAACGGGGAGTTATAAATTGCATGTAGATAAATCTTATTTATTGTTTTAACCATTGATAATCATTAGTTGTTGTGGTTGAAGAGATGGATTGGGGGTTGGCACTGTTTACCCGGTAGATCTATTGTAAACTCATATAAACAATGAAAATTCGTTCATATGAGTATAGGAAATTATGTAATTTATTTGTTATTGCAATTTTAATTTTCAGAAAATAGATCTGTTTAGTAGCTGTTTAGTTTTTCCGTTTTTCCTGCTGATCGAGCCGTTGAAACGACGATCCCTCCGGTCAGAATCAATATTGGAAGATGGAGAACAAGTGCACAAAATTTGGCGTCGATCTGAATCTGTATCCATATCCGTCCGTTACTTCAAAGAGGCTACTGTAACAGATTCACAGAAACCCTACCTGTGATTTCCTCGAATTTCTGGAAGGGTTTGGACCGTTGAAACTCAAATCCGACCGGTTAGATTAATAAACATGGAGTCATTGACGTGGCATAAAAATTTCAGGTCGATCGGGTTTCATCTCGATTCCCGATCAGCCTCAGGAAGTCACTGATGCGCTGCTGTAATAGACAGATTCAGCAGCAAGTTAGGCCGCTCACTGGAGAAAATTGACAAGTCAAAACTCCCATCCAACCGTCCATATTGAAACCCAAGGAGTGAAGAACAGATCTGGAAAGTTTCGTCGGGATCCAAGTTCGTTTATGTTCCCGATCATCGAAGAATTTGAACAGCTGCAGATTATGTTAGAAAGTAGTAAACCCTAGTTAGGGTTTGGTTATTTATTTTCTAATAGGTTAGATGCGGGGGTCACTACTACAATTACACTCTTTTGGGACGACAAAATGTCGTCCCTAATAATCAAAAGTCGTCCGTTTTACATTTAGGGACGACGTATATCGTCCCTAATGTGTCGTCTCTAAAGGTTCGTCTCAAAAATAGGAGGATTTTTTTTTTTACGACATGTCGCCTCTAAAGATCCATCGACGTGGCAAATTTTTTATTCAACGTGACGTGGCGTGCATTTTTGGGGACAACATGTCGTCCCTAATGTAAAATTCCGAAATTAATTTATATTATTTCACAAAAACAAATTAAATAATTTAATTTTTATTAGGGACGACAAATGTCGTCCTTAATGATCGGCTATAATTTTCTGGGAAATTAGATACGACAAATGTCGTCCCTGTTTTTTTTTTTTTTTTTTAGGCAGCATTTGTTTTTGCATGCCCTCGCATGCCGAAAAATCGAAACGCAACATTAACATGAATCAAAAATCATCCAAATGAACCAAAAATCATCCAAATGAACCAAAACTACTAGCTAGGGGATGAATAAACATAATAATAATATGAAAATCGTAAATTCCATCGTAACGTACGGTTAACCAACAAAATATTTAAAACAAAGTTATAAGTTATGTTTGTGATCCATCGTGTGTACCATCGCCCTGATCCTCATCACCATCCTCATCATCATCATCATCATCATCATCATCTATGCCAAACGTTGTATTATTTGTTTTGTTGTAATGGGCGAAGAAGAAGTCTAGCATAGTCTTTTGTTTCATTTTGGCTTTTTCAACTTTGCCAACTCCTTCTTCATCCATCTACTTCAACATCACGGTATGATGAAGTGGCACACTGATGAGGATGGTATGGGCGATCCTGATGCTCGTGAAATGGCCATCCGAGGCCAGCGTCCAATATAGTAGTCGCGCTTTGTCTCCCAACGCACTACTAAAAATCAAATCTTCTTCTTCTTGAGTCACCTTTCTTGAGGTCCTCGAGCGATGAGGAGCGATAATACTCCAACATTCTCTACATTTATACCACAAATAATAAAAGTATGTCAAAAGATATATGTATATATATATATATAGAAAAAAATATCACTTATATGTATGGCTTGTGTATGTATGTATATATATATATAGAAAAAATATCGATCACTTACATGGTCATCTTCGGCTTGAGCATCAACCCATGTCCCATCCGCATGTCGACGCACTTCCGCCCATAGATCTATGGGATCACGCTCAATGACATTCTACCGATAACCGTATCATTCTTTCAAATAAGAATACATATTATTAGTTATTAAAATTAAAATATAAAAAATATAAAGATATAAATGTTATTACTTATCAAAGTATTTTTTGTTTTCGTGTGTTTACGTTACTTACATCTTGTATGCCTTGATAACGGCGTTGGTCGATAGTCTTTCGCCCGTGTGTGCCTTTCTTGTTTCCACGAGCATTTTGGGTATTCACTTCTTATTTCTCCTATTTAAAAGGAAGAACAAAAGTTATATACACAAGATAGATAATTTATATAGACCTATCGATTATTGATTTACCTGAAACTCAGGTGAATAGAAATAATCTAAATACTTGTCCCAATCCTCATCCAATAGGACATCTCGATGTCGTGGGCAAGGCACTTCCTTGTCCCCATGATCTAATTCCCATTCTTTTACATGCGTGCTTAACCTTCCTTTCCATCTTTTGTACAAAACGCCGGCGTTCTCAAGCACGGCGTGCTGATGTTCAGGTTCAATATTATCAAAATGTGCCTGAAAAACAATATATATATATATGTATATATATTGGTATCAAAAACAAAAAAATAAATAAATATATATATATATATATATATATATATATATAATAAATAAATATATATATATATATATATTTACAACTTGAAAGTGTTAATTATAAAAATACGCACCCTCATCTCCTCGAAGAGTAAATTCTTCGATTGTTCGTCAACATCCCACCAAGTTGGAAAATAAGGCCTATTATGGCATCTTATTGCCTTTCCTATAGCGGATGATAGTTTTCCGTGGTATTTTCCAACATCATTCCGCCTTTTAGGAAATCGTGGATGCCATACTATTGGAAGTTTGTTTACCCCTGTTTCTTTTTTTTTTTCTCAAGGAAAGCCCCTTGGCGATGCCGCGTTGCCCTCTCTTCTTCTACGGCTTTCCAAGGCCTCCAATTCACATCATCAACGATGAATTGGTCAAGATACTCATCTGCAATAAAATGTGAATAGAATGAAAAAAATGTACAACGGTAATTATAAAATTTGAATAGAATGAAAAAAAAAAAAAGATTATTACATACCGTTCTCACAATCAGCTGGTATCCTATTCGGATTTTGATGTGGTGGACGGGAACCACCGGCAGACCCAGCACAAGCCATGTAAATAACTTTTGAATAAAACAATCAGGGTTAGGCCTAGTGTTTACATATCCAAATATAACAAACAGTGTTTCGTTGTGAATAAAAAATACAATAGACAACATTCATTAAAAAAATGAATAGTTTGATAGGTTTACATATCCAAATCTTAAACTAACAAGCAGTGTTTCGTTGCAAATAAGAAATACAAGAGACAACATTCATTAAATACAAGCTATCAACTATAAGGCAAAGTAAAATACATCAAACATTCGTAAATAGTATCCAAACGGACAGCACCTCCTCTAAAGGTGGACATATACAAACTATAGCTACAAGCTAGATAGTCCATGTTTGCCTCAAACTCCATATCATAAACTTAAGACTATCAAGTAAAAGACATTAACTTAGTCCAACATTAGACAACCTGTCAACCCATCAAGTATCTACTAAACACATATTATAAACATTTCTACAATCATAAGCATCAAATTCACATCATAAACCAAAATATATGGTTTCCAAGCCCTTTTTATGAAAAACAAGAAACGAAGACAGCAGAACCATAATGAATGAACAATGTGGATTATGTGGGTCAAGAATCAACTTTCCAAAATTCATTCGTAAGGATGGACATTTTTAAAGTCAATTCTAAACTATATAATCAACGTCATGAAAAGTTGGTTGTGTGTGGTGCTGTGATAGGGTAAGATGTAAATAAATTCGCTTGGTGGAGAAGAATGCATATTTGTATTGTATCAATCAGAGAAGCCTAAGAAAAGTGGCGGATAATGTTGAAGTAATCAGAGCAATATATAAGAGCAACCTGAACTCAAGCCAACTGAGAAGCTCAAAGCACATGCAGTTTTTTTCATTGGGGCATTTCATCGAGCACCAAATACAAATATCTGTTAAGAGTTAGTTGGATCAATTGCTTTTGTTGTAACCGTTTTCAGTTACAATTAGTAGCCTAGGATGTCTATTTAAGCAATGAATTACACAGTGTAAAGCACAATTTCAGTTTCAATAAGAATTTACTTTTCTTCTTCTTCTTCTTCATATTTTCCCACTTCTTCTGTTTTCGAATTCCCGGTTCTTGTTAGATCAAGAACAACTAAAATCAAAACAGAAGCACAAGTTACAAGGACCAGGTTTAAGCTTTTAGGAAAAGCTATGTGGGAAATATAACACTGATGTGATGTAGATAGCATGATCGTATTAAATTAAATATTTTCCTTCAAGAACTATACATTTTTCATTAAAATCACAGAGTTAATTAATATAACAAAGAGTTGGTGCTAACTACTATCTCTTGAAATCAGCAGATGCTTTTTCATTCATCAACAAAAGAGCTTACAAAAACTTGATCATTATTTAAGCTACAGCTGATAACCTGGAAAAAAAAACACATTTAAATCATTAATTCTCCTTCTGTCTTTTTAAGGGATTAAGTAGTAGAATATATAAAATTAAGATCCCTCTTTCTCTCTCCCAACTCTTCTTTCCTTTCTAGCTAGGTTTCCCACAGGCTTTAATTTGTTTGCAGCTCCTGACTCAAGGGAAATTAATTACTTCCCAACACTAAAGAGGTTCCTACATTAGCTTAATACTTCATTTCAAGTGAAAATTTGCTGTCGTTTGCTACCCCGGCCCCCAATCTCCTTTCTAATTTTGCTAATATATAATTTTGTGGGGTTTTTTTTTGCACTTTTTTATTTTTATATTTTAGGTTACATAGCTGGAGGAAATTGGAGAGGAAAATCAAATTTGGGGATATATGGGGAAAAGCTGAGCTAATTATATTAAAGAGAAAAGATGGGAAAAGAATCACAAGAGAGATCTATTCAAGTTATTATTCCACATATTACACATATAGATACAGATACAGCAGCAGCTGGTCAAGAAGACGACGACGGCGGCGGCGGCGGTTCCGGCAGTACTCCTCCAAGTTTAATTAGCTCATCAAAAGAAGATGTACGTCTGAAGCAGGTGGAGCTGCGGTTGAAGCAGGTGGAGGTGCGGCCAGCTGAGTGGAGGTGCGGCTGTGGTTGAGGCCGCTGGCGGAGTAGAGGTACGTCTGTGGTTGAAACAAGTGTTGGTGGAGCTGAGGGGTGTTTAATTTAAGAGCTGGGAAGAAGAGAAGAGGAGAGGAGGTGGAGAGGAGGAGATCGAGGGGAGGAGGAGGAGGTGGCCTGCAATTGTTTTTTTCCGAATGAAGAAGAAGAGAAGAAGAGACCTGGTTTAATTTAGGTCGAAAGCTTTAAAGGGACGACATGTCTTTTAGGGACGACAATGTCGTCCCATTAAATAATTAAATAATAATAATCAAATTTATAATAATTCTATATTGATAAATTTATAATAATTTTAGGGGCAATGGTCCAAAAGGACACATATATTAAACTTAAGTAAGCGAATAGACACACTTAAATCTTATTTGGTTATAAGGGCGTAAAATTAGTATATAGGCTAAACTACCATTAATTAATAAATACTAAACAAAACAGGCGCTGAACACAAAATATAAAGCAGCGCGTTCAAGAATGAAAAACACAAATATAATGAAGCGCTGCAAGTTGTTGGGTTGGGTTTTATTTTTTTTATTTATTTTTTATTTTCCTGGATGGTAAAAGGTCTTTGTTTTTATTTTTTTATTTTATTTTTGATTCTAAAACTTTTTTTTCCGATAACCACCGCGATCGATCGACCATCGAGATACATTGATCACCGCGTCGCATGAACATCGGAATAAATTGACCATCGCGATACATTGACCATCGGGATAAATTGACCACCGGAATAAATTGACAACCGCGATCATTGGCCATTTAGGATAAATTGACCACCACGACGTCATTGACCATCGGATCATTGACCACCGCGAAGAATTGACCACCGCGATGAAGTGACACCGCGTTCGCGAGAGACACCGTGATGCAAAGACACCAGCGATGGAATGACACCGAGATGACGCAGAGACACGGCGATGAAGTGACACCGCGATCATTGACCACCGCAACCACATTGACCACCGCGATGCGGTGACCATCCCGATGTATTGACCACCACGAGGCACGACGCATTGACCACCAAGATGCATTGACCACCACAATCGCGGTGACCACCGCGATCATTGACCACCCCGATCGCGTGATCACCGCGATCATTGACCACCGCGTTGCATTGACCATCCCGATGTATTGACCATCGCGATGCATTGACCACGCGATCCAAATGACCACCCGATCTTTGTGATCACCGTAATTCATTAACCACCGCGATGCATAGACGCCACAATCACGAGAGACATCATGATCTGAGACACCGCGATCGAAACACCATGATGAAGTGACACCGCGATGTAGTGACCACCCTCCGATGCACGCATTACCGCGATCGGTGACCACCCCGATCTGCGAGACACCGTGATGAAGTTACACCGCGATCGGTGACCATCCTGATGCCTGAGACACGCGATATCTGATGACCACCCCGATCGCGAGACACCGTGATGAAGTTACACCGCGATCGGTGACCATCCTTGATGCACGCAGACACGCGATCGCTGACCACCCCGATCAGAGACACCGCGATGAAGTTACACCGCGATATTATAACATTTAGCGTCACGAGAGACACGCGATCGCGAGACATCGCGATTAAGAGACACCGCGATCACGAGACAATGCGATGAAGTGACACCGCATTCGCGAGACTTCGCGATGCATAGACACCGTGATAAGTGACACCGCGAATGCGAGACACCACGGTGAATTGACACCGCGATGAAGTGACACCCGCGACGCAGCGACCACCCCGATGTAGAGACACCCTCGATGTAGAGACACCGCGATGAAGTGACACCACGATGCGAGAGACCACGGCAATTAAGAGACATGGCAATTAAGAGACACGACGATGAAGTGACAACTGCGATCGCGAGACACCGCGATCTGATGACATTTGGTGATCCGACATCGCAATGCGATGACATTTGATGACCCGACATCATGATGAAACAACACCGCGATGACCTCCTAAAATGGGCGGCTCTACATATAGGCCGATGGAGTCTTCTTGACCCCTAAAATAAAAATATTATGTACAAATAGTAGATGAAGTGACCATCGCGATGCAGTGACTACCGCGATGCAGGGACCATCGGGATGCAGTGACCATCACAATTCAGTGACCACCCACGATGCAGAGACGCCGCAATGAAGTGACAACGCGACGCAGAGACACCGCGATGAAGTGACACCGCAATGCAAAGACACCGTGATAAAACGACAACGCGATGCAGAGACACCGCGATGAAGTGACACCGCAATGCAGAGACACCGCGATACAAAGACACCGTGATAAAGCGACACCGTGATGCAGAGACACCGCGATGAAGTGGCACCACATTGCAGAGACAACGCGCTGAACTGACACCGGATGAAGTGACACCGTGATGCACGGACACCGCGATGCAGTGACCACCCTCGATGCAGAGACACCGTGATGCTGTGGCCACTCCGATGCAAAGACGCCACGATACAGTGACCATCCCCTACTCGAATAATTAACCGAGCCGACCTACTCGAATAATTAACCGAGCCGATCTCGAGTTTTAAAATATAGTAATCAAATACTTCGTGAGCTAATCGAGCTTTATTTAATAATTATTTAAATAAATATATTTAATAATTATTATAAAATATTCTTTTATAATTCAAAAGTATTATTCGAGCGAGAAATTAGGCGAGTCGAGTTCGATCTTGTTATATTTTATTAAAGATTAAATGAATTCTAAGAAAATAATCCAACAGATTTGAGCGAGTTGAGCTATATCGAGCAATTAGCGAGTCGAGTTCGATCTTGCCTTTTTATGGCTCGATCGAGCCCAAACTTTTAGTCGAGTCGAGTAGGGAGTATCGATTCGCTCAAGTACACCTCTAATGTGAATAACTCTAAACTTATTTTACAAAGTTACCAAATTTGTGTATCAAATCGTATATGTCGGTGACATCAATGTCACTACATCAATTCATTAATGAAGTGACAATGCAATCATAGCGGTAAAAACAGGGTTCACGGAAAATGTGTGAGCCTTTGTACATTGGAAAATTGTCCCAAAAAAGGAGAGACCTAACTCCAATTCAAATAATCAAACTCCAATTCACGGAAAAAGGAGACCTAACTCCAATTCACGGAAAATGTGAGCCTTTGTATATTGGTAGGTCGGCGGTGACATTGGCAACCATATATGCGTGACATCAACAATTTATACAAATGACATCGGCAATCAAATATGCGATGACATCAACATTTTATGCGATGACATCGGTAATCAACCCACATCTAACCAAAATATCACCTAAATTTTGCTTACCTCCTTAGTTATATCAACAACATGACAAGGATTGGGCGTCAAAGAGTAACATATCTCGCTTACAACATGGACAAGCATCATGCTTAATCGTTTATCGTTATCGAAGAGAGACCGAGATGCGCAATTACATAATATAAGCAACCTATACACGAAACAATACTTATGCCCGTATTACCATTTATATTAGCATAAATGGCTCAAGAATACATTTGTTGCCAAGAAATTAACCCCACAAATTTAACATGAAGCATTTTGGTATTTCGGAAAAACAAAAGCGATATCAATGCAATTAAAATGTTTAAAAATGAAAACTAGGTTGCAACCTATCACCACTACTCTTGCAAAAAGTTCAAAAAAAGTTTAGCCAAATTTACCTCTAGGCAAACACAGTTCACAAACTGTTTCAATAAGATGAATACCTAGTTAATAATAACAAGAAAGAACCACCTCATTAAGACAATTGAATGCTTAACATTGAACATGGATGTTTGCGAAAAAATCGCTTAATTCATCATGTAATTGCTGCATAAGTATTGGAATACAAATGGAAGAAGAAATCAAAATGGTGTATTATACTTTGCATATGGAAAAATATCCAAAGATCCCTTTAGTGTCTTTCCACCAATGCTCTTTTAAAAATAAAAACAAAAACCGAACTCTTTTCTATATCCCCATGTCAAAGCACCTTCCAAGAAATTATTTGCGTGAGAAAACTCCATCAATGTCGTTCACTTCCACAATTTTAATGGAATAGACCTCGTAAAATTGTTAGAATCAAGATCAAGAACCATTAAAGGAGCTCGAAAGGTACCCGGTATCGACCCAACAAGTTGATTGTCTACTAGCACCAACTCGGCCAAATTTTTACACGAAAATGTGTTCTCTATAGTCCCCGAAAGAAAATTACGATCAAGTTCAATTTCACATCAAAGAAACAACATTGCAAAGCTCTTGAGGATTTCACCAAGTCAAATGATTGTTGCTAAGACTTAGGTGATTGAGAAATGAACAATTGCCAATCTTAGCGGTATAAGCCCGAAAACCGATTACCAGGAGCAATAATGTGTTCATCCGAGACCCGACTTCCGAGCCAAGAAGGTAACCGGCCGAAAGCTCATTCTTTTCAGACTAAAAATGAAGCTAATCCCATTCCCCGCAAACTCTTTAGGTAAAGGCCCGAGAAAGTGAATTGAAGGAAAGCATCAAAGTCTCAAGCTTTTACAATTCCCTAGCTCGGGTGGGATGGTGCCGTTGAGTTCACAATACACCAAGTTCGGTTTAGTCAAATTTTGAAGTCATCCGATTGATTTGGGAATTGAACATTTCAAGGGATTGTGAGAAAGAACAAGTTTACTCAAGGATTTAAGCTCGAAAAATCTTTCCGGTAATGGGCCTTTAAATGAGCAAAGAGGGTGAATATAAGGTATCTAGGTTGGAAAGATCACCTATTTCAGACGAAACTCGCCGGAAAATTGGTTGAAGGAGGTGAAAACACTCCTAACCCCATCGAGACGCCGGACTTTGGGATGAAGAATCGGGCTCTGCATTTGGGATAAAATGACGGTTTTGATACATAGAGTATGCCACGGTGGGAGAGAGGGTATTTTAGAAAACTTGGATAAAATGTGTCCTTATAACCAAATAAGATTTAAGTGTGTCCTAAATGCCTATTAAGTACTCAAACTAGTCCTTATAAACAAATATCCAATAATTTTATATTGATCAATTTTATTGATCCATTCGTGAATTCAAGCCCGAGACTCGTTACTTAGTGAAATGTTGATTTCAAACTCGATATTGATTGACTAGTATTGAATTCAAGTCCGATGCTCGTTACTTAGGCAATTGTTGATTTCAAACTTGATATTGATTGATCAGTATTGAATTCAAGCCCGATGCTCGTTACTTAGTGAAATGTTGATTTCAAACTCGAGATTGATTGATCATTATTGAATTCAAGCCCGAGACTCGTTACTTAGAAATTATTGATTTCAAACTCAAGATTGATTGATCATTATTGAATTCAAACCCGATGCTCAAGTACTTAGGCAATTGTTGATTTCAAACTCGAGATTGATTGATCAAGATTTAATTCAAGTCGATGCTCGTTACTTAGTCAAATGTTGATTTCAAACTCGAGATTGATTGATCATTATTGAATTCAAGCCCGAGGCTCGTTATTTAGGCAATTGTTGATTTCAAACTCAAGATTGATTGATCAACATTGAATTAACGAGTAGTGCTTTTCAAACCTTAGGCTCGTTAATTTTAAGTCAAATGTTGATTTCAAACTCGAGATTGATTAATGAGTAATGATTTTCAAACCCAAAGCTCGTTACTTTTAGGACAAATGTTGATTTCAACATCGAGATTGATTAACGATTAGTGATTTTCAAATCGTGGCTCGTTACTTATAAGTCCATTGTTCATTTCAACCTCGAGATTGATTAACGAGTCGTCGGTCTTCAATCCCGAGGATCGTTACTAGCTTATATGTCAAATGTTGATTTCAAACTCGAGATTGATTAATGATTCTTGATTTTCAAAACCCTTAGGCTCGATACTTATAAGTCAAATGTTGATTTCAAACTCGAGATTGATTAATCAATATTGATTTTCAAACCCTTATGCTCGATAATAATAAGTCAATGTTGATTTCAAACTCGATATTGATTAATAAGTTGTAAATTCAAACTCAATGCTCGTTACTTATAAGTCCATTTTTCATTTCAACCTCGAGATTGATTAACGAGTCTCGGTCTTCAATCCGAGGATCGTTATTTATATGTCAAATGTTGATTTCAAACTCGAGATTGATTAATGATTACCGATTTTCAAAACCTTTAGGCTCGTTACTTATAAGTCAAACTCGAGACTCGTTACTTATAAGTCAAATGTTGATTTCAAACTCGAGATTCATTAACGAGTAGTGATTTTCAAACCCGATGCTCGTTACTTTTAAGTCAAATGTTGAATTCAACATCGAGATTGATTAATAAGTAGTAAATTAAAACTCAATCTCGTTACTTATAAGTCAAATGTTGATTTCAAACTCGATATTGATTAACGAGTAGTGAATTTAAAATATTAAATATAATTTTTAGATACAAAAATATAATTATTAAATAAACTTTTTGGGTTAAAATTTTGAATTTTAAATATTAAATATAATTTTTAATAAAAAAAAATCATTTTTAATAAAAATTTCATTTTTAGGGATGACATTTGTCGTCCCTATTAAATAAATAAATAAAAATTCAAATTATTTCATGAAATTTTGGGTGGGAAAAAAAATTAAAAACTGGGACGACTTTGTCGTCCCTAAAGAGTTTCCCGGGTAAAATTTGCCACTCTGGAATCCACGTGGAAGGGTGGGAAATTTAAGGATTATTAGGGACGACATTGTCGTCCCAAAAAATAAAGAATCGTCCCGAAAGATTTAACTTTCTCATATTTAATTAATCGAACGTTGACCGATCTTTAGGGACGACATGTCGTCCCTAATAATCTTTATTTTGGAAAGACAAATGTCGTCCCTAAAGGTACGGTCTCTAAAAACCTAATTTGTTGTAGTGGGTGCCAACGGTCCATCTCGGTGTTTATTTTCCGCACTAGAATACATGTTTGGATTGTATGTGTAGAACCGGAAAATTGCCATGACATGCATCATATCATGAATTCCACTCCATATGTATACATGTAGAAATTAATTCGAGGAATTAGTTAGGCATGTATAAAACACGCAATTAGTTTTAATTAATTGTTTGATATTAATTAGAAACTAATTAGGGTAAAAACCGAGGATCACGGGTTTTTTCAATCGTCGAAGTTGGGTGATGGATTCTCAGTGAATCCCACTCTACGAAAGCATAGGGAGTAAAATCCCAAAACCTCGTGGTTAAGGTGTTGGATTCTCAGTGAATTCCACCTTACCTAGACGAGATTACGTTTTTTGTTCCGTAGTGTCTACGTGAAAGTTTGATGTTTAAGGATTGGATAATCACGGGCAAACATGGTTCGAAAGTGGTTTAACCACGGTTGGGTGGTCAACGGTAGCTACGGCTTGATCGACTTCACCCTCCACGTGTGGCGTTTGCACGGGGGTCCGGCAAGGCTGAGCCATCCGAAGAGCCACTAGGGCTCAACGGAGCTCCCCTAGTCTTGGCCCGTCCGACGGCCACATATGTTCCAACGAATAGGTCGGGTGGGCTAGCCCAGATAACCGACACCATTCGGGCCTATGATTTATTGTTCCTTAATGTAACATCAAGTCCAAAAACGTTATCAGTAAACCCACCACTTTTTCAAAATATTAAGTGGGAGCGGGAGAGGCGACAGCCAACCCCACGGCCTCTACGGTTGACACAAGCAACGTGAGAGAATGGTGACGCCTTGTGCCGGCCTGGGACCGGCCTCCCTAAGGAAGGCCTTCACCGCTATCAAAATTCAAGGCTTGGTCTCCAAAAGGATAGGATTTTGGGTACTCGTCGGGTCACTGACCGACCCTAAGGCGGCATACTCGGGGTCTACCTAAAAATATGAAACAGTAGGTCACACTCATAAAGGGTATTTTGGTAATACCTTGGCTGAAAAAGGAAAGGTGATTGACGATCACAAATGAGATGTTCGATTCTCAATCTGATCTTCAATATTAATCGAAACCTCTTTGACCTACCCTAAGGCGGCACTGAGGTATTAGATTAAATCCTTGGAACGATAGGATAGACTATAAGTACTTAGTTTATAGTTCCTAAAATTTATTAGTAGTGTATGATTTAGATTTATTCTGTCAATTTTATTTACAACTGTTATACATATCTCTCTAAGGTGCTAGACTGCTAGTGTAAAATTGACTAGTAATGACTTCGTTAAAAAGTGGTAAGTAACTAGAATGTTGTACTTATTAATCGTTCATTAATTTTTTCGGAAGAGATATTTTGAGCGTTCAGAACTTATGTGACATAAATAAGGATGTCACTGTTGTCAATCGTGTTGAACGAGAGACGATTGTAGTCAGTTAGAAAGATGATTGGGATGATAAAATTCTTCTAGTGAATTTTAATTGTGTAGTGTCTACACGAGAAATTTTCTAATAAAAAAATTGGAGAATCATAAATTAAAGTGTCGCTAGTTAGACGGTATTTGGAACCGATAAACTAGTGGGAGCTTTTGTCTTATGTTTTTCTAATTTATTAGAAAATTAGTCCCACCGGTAACGATTTCATTAGACATCCCACGCTTCACGAGTAGTGTCTACTCAAACGAATCGCTAGTTCAAGACTATTTCCTTTTAAGGAAAGTTAAGAATGAGAAAGAATGTCTATAAGTGTTAATCATCTTAACTGAAGTTTTGAGGCTAAACCGAAACATTAAATAAAGAAAGTATAGGTTAAGGAAAGTGATTTCGGATCACTAACCAATGAATCCTTAGCAACTTTCTCAACCGAGTAACTTGACTCGGTAGCTTAGTTCGTTGGAAGAACAAGGAAGCTGTGCATTAACGATTAATAGAGTAACAACGAGTAATTTCAATTTAGAATAGTGGAAGTGATATAAGGAAATGAATTTCGGATTCTATCCTTGAATATCACAAAAAAAATTATTTTTCTGTTTACAGATTCGTTGAAACAAATGGATTCACTTTCAACTCGATATATTGTTGCCTCATAGAAAGTGAATATGATATTTGTAGTACGAATCCGAGACTCGGACTTTTGTTTGATAAAGTCAGAACCACTAAGAAATGTTGATAAGGTATATGTAACACGTCTTAAACTATTATAGCAAAGCGGTTTCAGTATTAAGATAAACGATTCTTCAAAATCTATTAATTAGTGCATATATCCTGAGATAAGACCTAACGATCGGCTAAGGGTAATTCCTATCTCCCGGTCTCTCGAACAACGCCTCAAAGGAACAATGACTAAGCTTCCTTTCTATTAGAAAAGGGTAATAGATCTGAAAAAGTAACGTAGCTTGTTCATAATGACCTTCGGGGTCTAGTGAAAGATACAAGCTAATGGGAGCTTTTGAGTGGTGACATTTTGTCTGATAACTACTCGAAACACGATTTAGTTTATCAAAAGAATACGAGGAGGAGTCTCTGATTTTAGCAGAGAATAGAGTATTCCATGCTCAGAAATAGGCTATCGCATAGTCTTGGGACTGATGCTCGGCCTGCCTCCTAGTGGAATGTTTCTCACTAAGGAAGAAACCATAGACTTGCCCTATATAGTTATTGATGTGCTACAATACACCTTTCTTGAACTCGATTAAGATAATTGGTTGCAAAATAACGGTTAACATTATAATGTAAACCGAGAAGTCTACCTAGAGGATGCTAGTGAATTTATGGATAAGAAGTGAATTCAGTTCACACAACTTCCGTAAATGTAGGCATTTAGCATTTAATGCTTGAAGGTAGGACGGGAGATTTTGTGCATACGTTCAGATTGTAACTATTCGTGAAATATCTTAATGTGACGAGTGAAGGTTGGTTATAAGATTCTTGAGATCAGAAAGTGACGGTTGAACTGTCACAAGGCTTCTGATAGAATCTATAAGTAACAGCCTTAAACCTTGGAGTACGGTTACCCAAAGGTAGTTACTATCTGATTTAATCAGACTATGTCCAACATCAGTTTTTGGTGATTACACTGATAAATACTATTAGATCAGAATGTCAATCCACCCAAGACCTAGTGGGAGTATGGTTTAACCGTTGACACATTGTGATTTTGTGGACTTTACAGTCTGCTGGGGTGATTGATAACCTATGGCTCTCGGTGGGGTGTGATAGGATTATGATCATAGAGGTTGGTTTGAAAGCCTTAACCACGTGAATGACGTTTTGGTACTCAGGCTTACTGTTCGACCTCTTGTAGAACCACACGAGTGTCTTGGCCCAGTGGGGAGCAATTGGATCTACATGGAAAAGAGTCGAATGAATAGGAAGGTTTAAACTTTCAAATAAAAGTGAGTGGTCTGAGGTGATTCACGACAAGTAGAGAGTTAACTGGACCTTGAACTCTCTCACCACTCACTCTTGCTAGATTTTGTTAGAAAGCAAAAAATAAGGGTGATTCCCTGAGACTTTCTTGCCGACAAACGGAGTCTGGATTCATTCGGAACAGAAGGTTCTTGGTTAGAACAAATGGCAGGATGACTGCCGGGGCTTATATCCTTTGTGGATTTAAGAGAACCTCTCGGTCATGTAAATTCACATGTTTTAAAATATGTGGACTTGACCAGAATATTGATAAGTCTTTCGTAGACTGGATATCAATATTGGTAAAGTAGTAGTATTAGTGTTCATGAATGATAACACTGAAACAGTTGGAAACAACATGGGTGTGCTATCTAAAGTCAGAAACTGACACACCAAGATTCTCTGGATGAGAGAATTGGACTGTATTCTAATAATCTGATTCAGTCAAATTCACGAGAATGAGTCATTGGCTATCCCACCTATCTTATTGAATAAGATGATTTTGCATATACGGATGCAGCATTCATCGAGAGTAGTCCTACCCTACCTCTCAGGAATGATTCTCTAAATCTTTGGATAAAGAGAAAATGGGATAGAGTCTCTCTTGGATAATGGCAAGTCAGGTTATCCCAAGTCAATAGTATTCGAATCTCAAATTCGAGCATTGAATAGCGTTTTTAGTACGTCCTCAAGTATCTTTGTAGAACAAGGAATAATGTGCTTGTATATTCGGGTGCAAACTTGAATAAGGTTGACTACACTGATTCTGACTTATAGTCAGATTAAGGATGATCGTTGGGACGATCTTAGGCTCAGTGTTTACTCATTGTGATAGAGCTATAGTCTGGAGAAATCCAGAACCGCCAATTCGATTTTAGTTAATCGGATACGTAGCAGCTAGAGTGGCGATATGGCTTAGGAATTTCCTTTCTGATCTTGGAGTAATTCCAAGTCTAGTGAGCCGATATCATTTCATTTTGAAAACAGTGAAGAGATAGCTTAGAAGGATCTTCTCAGTCACTAGAGGTCAAAAGGATATTCAGAGAGTGCACCGCCTGATTAGATGGACCGGCAACGTTTCGATCCTAAAGATAGTATCGAGCCGACAACCAAACTAATTAGTGTACCAAGTCGAGTGCTTGGAGGGTACGGCATTGAAGGATATATCTCATTTGCTTTTAGAGCAAGTGGGAGAGTGTTGTGAATAAGATGAGAATGGGTGTGCTCTAAAACAATTATTACCTGTCATTTCGTGCAAGTGGGAGATTGTTAGGTGTAGTGCCCGAAAGACAATTTGTGTAATTGTTTTTGGTGACAAAATTTATCTCACCTTATTACTTGTTTTGTGCTTGTAAGTAATACACTGCTGCAAACCCTAAGTATATCAGTATGTAACCGCTTAACTCAGTGTATGGCATGCACGTGAGGATTGAGTTAGTGGTGATATACTTAAACTGTTAGTCCGTGGTGAACTTAATTAGAGTTTAGGGTCTCTTGATTAAAACACCAATGATGTGCCCAGAACACCTTAGGGTGTGATAGTCTTATCCGGACTATCGGTAGAGGGTACCTACGTAGGGCATTTATATATGATGGCATTAATATAGGACTGGACCGATTTAATCTGTATTTCTCGATATAATTCCGTAATCAAGGAATCTTATTAAATCATTAGATGATCATATATGGATCAACCTCAATCTGAGGTGATCACACATGGTCTTTGCTTGTCTCGGGTAGTGTTTGATGTGTTAGTTACGGTTCACTTAAATATGTGTTCCAAGCCACTTCTTATTGGCACTATCTCCTGATGAGTGAGTACTTCTGATTTTCACAGACATGGAATCCATTCCTTCATACCGGAAGTAAAGAGACAGTCCCCTTGTTTGTTAACCCTAAGAAAGTGATCGATCGGCCGATTTCATATTAGACTAATTGATCACTAGTCAGATATGTGAACTAATTGATCATTAGGGGGTTAATGCTAAATAAGGATAAGATATTCTAAGTCGGGTTCACGGAGACTTCTTACTCATAATGGACAGTCTATGGAGGGTTAATCCGTATGTAGTGATTATATCAATGGATGCTTATTCACTCTATGGGTTGAGTATAAGTATACATCTATAATCGGTAGAGTTCAGTTTCGGGATTATGGTGGCGTAATCCCGGAATTAATAATTAATGTACTTATTCTGTTCGATGAATAATTAATTATTGGAGCTACGGTTATAGGTCAATGGTCCCGTGTGCGCTTCTATAATTCGGGCTGATATTCTTGTTATTTGGGCCTCAGTGATAATTAATTGGCTGAGCTAATTAATTGATATGCTTGGATATTATTTAGTTGGGCTAAATAATTTAATACATAAAAGACATTTTATGTGGGCTTTTTAACCCTAATGTGGCGCCATTTATGTCTCTATTTAGCACAGGAATTAATTTTCTTGTGTTATGGAAAATAAAAGATATTCTTGTTATATGATTGGTTGGATGACTTGTTATTTGATTTCCTATTGGTCAATACATGTCACAATTAGTCATTAAGGAAAATATTCTTTTATTTTATTTAATTATTTATTTATTTAATTAATTAATACTTGGAGACCAAGGATTTACTCTCCTATAAAAGGAGAGTTATTCCAAGTGTAAATGGCATGGAATAATTTCACCCCACACTTGTAAAGAGAGAAAAAAATTGTTTTCTTGTCTGGGGTTTTAGAAGAAGAAAAAAAACTCTAAGTTTTTCTTGGTGTTGCATATCAAGGAGGTGCTTTTATCAAGAAGGGTGTCCACCAACCACCGTTTGGAGAACACATTGGAAGATCAAGGCTTCTCTTCCCACTATTGGTAATATAATCTTAACCCCATTGTAGTAGTTAAATCCTTTATTTATGTATTGTGATATATAAATCGTGATCCATCCGCTGCGCATAGATCTAATTCGTTTAGATCTGAGCTCCTACATCCTTCAATGCTCATGTTGCTCCTATATAGGTTCTTGAGGATGTTGAGGTTGCCTAATTGGAAGTTCAAGAATATTGTCATAAACCGTATCTGGCAATAGAATACATCACATTTGGGAAAAACAAATTGTTACCAACTGTCTTTGTAAGGAGATTCATGATAGGCTCTTCTTTAAAGATAATATTTCATATCTTATCTTCCCCCCAAACTCAATATCCTTAAGGAACCTTGCAGATCCCATCTAATAAAAAAAACAAAAACCTGGAAGTAGGACCATAGAACTTAAAACCCCTGGATCTCTTAAAAACACCACATTTCATAAAAGTTGATCATTCTTGAGTCCAATTTTAATTCCTTTGATCTATAAGGCCTAACTTTAATTGGACAACCTCTAATATGATTACACCGAACACTGGGTCTTCCTAGTCCATATCTTATATGGTGTTTTGGTTACTGCTATAATGGGTATTTATGAAAGCTGCTAACTTTTATTTCCGTAGTGACTACCATTACATATAGATAATTAAAAGCAAATAATCGTCTATGAAGGTGATACTTTATTGCAGACCAGCAACATACCATAAGGAATAGACAACAAGTGACCATATGTATCAATTCTAAGCCATATTTGGAGAAATCAAATACCTAATATCCTTGTGTTGATTTGTTACCCCTTAATACAACCAACTCAGACAAAAGCCATCTGACATATCAAGGGGACCAAATTTTCCATCTGACACAAGCATAAATCAACTCAACCCCTTAACAAACTACAAAAGGAAAAACTTAACTTAATTTGCTCAGCAAGCATGACACTACAAGCAATCTTCATTGTGTACCCACATATTGACAAAAGAAACAACCAATATCCTTATGTTGTCACTTTTGCCCCTAGTGTTGAATACCAGCAGCATCCTTAAACATAAAATTTATTGTGCACTTACCTTTAATGGTGACCATATTTAGCACTTTCTGGTTGTCGAAATTTCAATCATCCGACTTCTTACACTCAGTGGGAAATCATTTTCTTTAACTCCCACATTTCCTTATGTCATATTAACTGACATTTAATTTACCATTTTGTGCATCAAGAGAAAGAATGATAAATTGCACCAGAAGGCCATCACAGATATCCAAATCAAATATCTGAAGTTGGGAAATCAAATGAGCTAATTTTAGAATGTGACCTTATGTTGCATTGACACTTGTATCTTATAGAGACTAGCTTAGACAAGACAAAGCATGTCTCGCATTTCCCTTCCCGGATATGGTGCAACTTCATTAAATTACACAAAAAATTCCTTATTGGTCACCATAACCCTTATGCAATTTCTAAGAGTATCTAGAATGACCTCCTACATGATCACTTAACTCATCCTGTTTGATCACTCTCACTTCTTAAAGTACGAATTGATTGACTTTACTATACTAACTGAGAGGTTTAAGAGGATCATAGCAAAATGTTTAGTCTAGATCCATAATGCCAAGGAAAAGAACAAACTCGTTCTTGGTAACTCTTGAAATGATAGGCCATTAGTGGAGGAATATAACACTTAAATGAGCAGATATATTTTAAAGCAGAATTTATAATTGAATACAGAAGACAAGTTAATGACCTTAGACTCACATATATAAGATCCGAACAATATCCAAAATCAAACAAATTTATGATATATTTTCCCATCACAAAATGCCGGCACGACATTAATATCTCATCTTTGGACGATAATACTAACTCTTAATTGACATCTTGGTTTAGTGATCAAACATTGACAATAAATACTGTGAAATAATAGACCAATCTTTGGACTGTATCTATTACCCACATGGAAACCGAATAATTGTCACGTATTTATCACCACATGTGTATTTATAGTTCTGCCAAATAATATCCTTCCTTTGGGCCGAATACTGTCCGCATGAATTTATAAAAACACAGATTATTTTACATCCCACCGTGAATAAATTTCCATGTAGATGTCACTTTAGGGACATATCGTTTCAAAAAATCGACTTAGAGACATAATAATTGCAAATACTGCAATATATCAATATTTGATTTTACCATACTGACCATTTTAAAAAGGTGTATCAGAACTGGGTTGCTTATTTCTTCAAATCTTACCGTAATACATTATATGGGCCAATTATTAAATAATTGGTCCAACTGGATAAAAAGCCCACTGTAAATTAATTTCCAAACATTAACTAAATTCACATTACATGTCTTTGATGGGCCTGTCTGAAAAAATAAAAATAACCTAAAACCCCAACATAAAACCTAGATTTGCAGTTTGTTTGTCGTCGCCCTCATGTCCTGAATCTGGATTGTTTTATTTTATTATTATTATTATTATTATTATTATTATTATATATTAAAATAAAATAAAATAATCAAATAAATGATTGACAAACTGCTGAACTTAATTAATTTCATAATACACTACTCACGTCCTTAAGGGCAAATCCAATGGTATGGGCCAAAATTTGTTCCAATGGTAGGGGCTAAAATCAAATTTTGACCCATATAAGAATGTATTAGTATCTCCAATAGAAAGAATTGATAAGTATCAGAATTATGTGTGGTATCAGGAGAGGTATCATAGTTGAACCATTGGCTAATACCCCCAACACATACACGTGCACGGGTGGAAGTTTTTTAGCATAAAAAGTGCTCCCTGCAAGCCCATGTGGGGTTGTCCCCTCATTTTCTCTTGCGTTGTTCTTTTTTTGATTGACTGATTTAAAAAATAAATAAATTGATACGACATATATATTTTTGCAACGGAAATATAACGCAACGGCTATATATTTTTACAACATACTATAAATACTCCATATCACGCTCAATATATCCATATTTTTTTCTTCACATCTAATTTTCTTTTGAGTCTAATTCTCATTTTGTCAGTTAAAAGTTCCTTTTTTTTTTTGCGACAAATGCCACCGAAATCCAGATCCGATGGTCGGAATTTGGAAAGTAAATAATTTTTTTAACAATTATTATTAAATAAATTTTTTTATTACTTACAGCTTACTGTAAATTAATATTCATTTACGCGTATCATAATATGGATTTTTTATACGATAGATATTGTATATAACTTTTCAAAATAATTATAATTAAATAAAGCAAAATTGAGGGATACGAAGAAAACAAACGCACACACATAAAAATTATTAAAATCATAAAAATATTTAATAATAACAAAAAGAAATATTGATACTATGATTTGAACCCTCTCATTGGATATAAATATTAGATATCCAAGTGAATAGTGTCCAAAGGTATCAAAATTTGATTTTGATACCAATGGTTTGGTACTATGGGTTGGACCCTAAAAGTCACATGTGGTTTATCGTAGAACACAATCAAATTGCACCCGCCGGTAAGGAAATAAAAGAAAACCATAATATTGTTGCCCCCGGAAAAAGATTCCTGAATCTACCGAAAAGAGAAAAAAAAAACTGAAGCTGGTGTTGGTTTCAATATGAAATACATATTTAATTACCCAGTATACCGCATATGACCGGATGAATCCAATTAAATAAATAAGTCAAAAGGTCACGTGGGATCTGATAATAAGAATATTATATAATAGTGTAACTCTCCGTTTCCGGATATCGAGCCCTTATCTAGAAGAAAACGTTTGACGCGTATAACATTAAATAAATCTAATATTATACGTCAGCCTCTACATCGTCGTATCAAAAATAAAGCAACGGAAGCCCAAAAAGCTCGGGTAAAAACATAAATACTTCTATGAATAAAAGACAAACCGACTATAGCTGAATTGTTTAACTTACAACAAGAAAATTCCAAAGGTTAAAACATATGATGTCTAAAAGAAATGTATAACACTTGTCTTACAATAATCAAAAGAAAAAGGTACAACATGGTCTAGTACATCATAAAATAAAAGAAACTGAAACATTATCCAAGCATCAACTCGGCATCATCATCACGTATCATTATCAAACTCCTCATCGAGCTCAAGTTCAACCTGTTCATCTTCTCACCCCACAATGCATACAAAACAAAATTCAAAGGAGGTAAGTACAGAGCACTTAGCAAGAGTGAGAAGCTAAAGTATAACTAAGTTCTACAACGGGAAGATTTATATTATTATTATTAAGTTATCTTTGTGAGACTGACTCAAACTCTAGGGTTCATTTAATGTTCATCAACATGTTTTGACTATGGGTTTCTAGCTTAGCTTATCTTTGTTACGTCAGTATTCAAGGGCACTACGCATGATGAATATCCACCACGAAGATATCGTGCAAACTATGGGTGGGTCACACCTGTAGTCCCAGGTACACCCCGGTATGCGTACACGTTCGGTGAAGTCCCTCTACTCCTAGTGCCCCCTTCGAGGCCAGTAAAGTTATTCATTCACGAGGTCCCTCCACTCCTAGTGCCTTTTAAAGGCCAGCAGAGTTACTCGTTTTATCCGAACAGCCCACACATCGTGATATGACCTTGTGCCTTACCAAGAATGACATGTTGTTTAAGCTTTTAACTATAAAAGTATGTTAGTTATTAGTTTATTATCTAGCCACCTAAGTATTTTCAAATAAGATCTCCCACATCTACTAATCTCTTTCCTCGACCATTAGACATGGACAAGGCCTAGAAATTACACAGACATTGATGAATACTAATCCATCAAAGTACCGGCCAATCATACTCTTCCGACGGTCCCGAACTTCAACTCTTAGAAAGAGTACATTCGGTACCGGAACTAAACGCATCAGAAGCTTAATCATGGCTTGTTCATGTTCATTTAATGTTATTAGATCAAGAAACAACATTTAAAACTCTTCTCATAGCTTAAAACAATATTTTCCCCAAAACAGGGGTCAATGCGTGCGCATTCTACCTGCTGAAAGTAAAATTGTGCATCCTGTATCAGCAATGGGTAGGGATGTCAATTTCGATCCAACCCGTTGGATATCCACCCGACCCTACCCGTTAGGGTAGGGAATTTTTAAGGATAGGGTAGGGTATGGGTTTGACTTTTCAAAACCCGCTGAGGGTAGGGTATGGTATGGATATGTATTATCTACCCGTCATAATACCCACCTGATACACCGTATATTATTTTCTTATAATATATTATGCATAAAAATTAAGGTTAAAGGTTGTGGAGGACTGGCTTTTATCTAAAATGAAGAAAAATGACAAGAAAAAAAGATAGTGGTCGAAAAGGACAAAAACGCGCTTGTTACTACATGTGTTACTACATGTTGCTACAACCACATGTAGTAACACATGTAGTAACAGGAGCGTTTTTGTCCTTCTCAACCATTATTTTTTTTTTCTTGTCCTTTTTTCTCATTTTGTATCTTATTTTGTCCTTCTGGCCTCTGGCCCCTAAAAATTAATAGTCCTATAAATAAAATTAATAAAAACCACACTTTTCTGAAAAGAAAAAAAAAAAAAAACACACACACACATTGTCACTAAGAAATAGAAACTAAATAAAATATTAATTCAACTAATACTCATGACTCAATCATTGGTAGTATTTTACAAAGATTGGAAATTACTGTTGTGACTTCTCTTTCGAATTGGCTAATTCCTATTGCATTTTCCGGCAACCTTAGTGTTCCATCGTAGCAACAAAAAGGTTAGAAACTTAGAATTGTTCTTAGATCTTTTTTTTTGGGTTATTTTTTCTTCTTTCTATTTTATGAATTCTTTAATTAGTTTTTCAACTATAATGCATTTTTACTTTCAAAAAAAACTATAATGCATTTTTCGGTTTGATAGCTATGTTTTTGCAATACTTTTTCTTGTTAAACTTTATATGTTATTACATTCGTGACAACTTCTACGTCTCTCACCTACCCGATGCATATCATATATTGACTATTCTTGAAGATGAAGATAGTGATATATATGAAGCTGATGGTTAATTGGAATGGTGTCTCTTTTGTTTCTTGCTAGCACGGATATATAATATATTAAATAATAAGTGTTTGCTTTAGTGTTCGTTTAAAAAATATATGTTTTGACTTGATTTTGATCTAATATTTGTTTGTTTGTTTGTTTTTTGGGTGTGACTACTTTTGAATATTAATGTTCTTGAGTCATATATTCATTGCAATGGTAACCAACATAGTTGGGCAATTACTTTTACAATAAAAATTCTCACTTGGAGTTGTCGATCGACCTATGTCATTTGTTTCGATTTACGAGTTGGATTTCTTTAATATATGGAGTTGCAATACTTATGTGCGTTTTTTGGACGGATACAAAAGAATCACACGCAAACACTTTTGTCCTTACTGGGACTCGAATCCAAAACCTCCGGATTAATGACCACAACATTTACCGCTGGATCGATGTCATGTTGGCTGGAGTTGCGATACTTAATTCACAATAAAATTAGATAACCATGGATATCCACATACCCGTGGATATCCATATGGGAAGGGTATAGGTTTGAAGTTTTCTACACGCGTGGATAAAGGGTAGGTATGGGTAAAGAATTTTTTTGACGGGTAGGGTATGGATATAGCCAAACCCGTACCCACCCGTACTTATTGCCATCCCTAGAAATGCGTGCACATTGCTAATCATTTGTTACAAATTGAGCATCTTGTAACTTTCTGCCAATGCAATGTGTGCGCATTGCCTCAAGAATGCATACGCATTCCACCTGCAACATACTAAACTTGCCTTTTGCACTTAAATGATTCCAACCTTTTCCCAGCATGATTATCATATTTTTCATAGCAAAACGGCAGTGAAACAACACTTTATCATGCCAAAAAATCCAATACTTTAACTACAACATAAAACATGATTTCTAACCAAGAATTCAACACAAACACTCAACCTTAACATCATAAAAACTTAATTAAACATTAGGAAGAGTCTCTAACCTTAAAAGCAAGCAAAACCAAAGCACAACTCCAAGAAAGACTGCAGCAACCTTGATCTTCCAACTATAAACCTATGTGATTGTTGAGTTATGAGCCCCGGTTGCATTTAAGTTTGATTAATTTACCAAAATATCCTTAATATGTGTTTTTACTAAAGTGACACTGCCACTAACCGCCATGAAGTTATAAACTTACATCCTATGGCACAAATTATGTTTATCTTATTTTTGTAGGACCTAATTAAATTTGTTATTAATTATTTGATTAATAATTAAATTTATAAAATTAATTATATTAATTTTATGAATTAATTACTTAATTAAGTAAATTAATTATTGATGTTGTCAAAAACATCAGGTTTGCGGTAACAGTGTTTATCTTGTGGATATAAGGCTGTGAGGTGTGATTTCTACGGTGAGGACACGGTGGTGATTAAGAACACTGGTGGCGGTTTAAGTAGTTGTGAAGAACAAGTGAATTAGTCGACAAATTGGCAGAGTCTCTGCTTGTATTAGATTAAAGCTTGAGAGATTTTTATTGGATTTCTATTACAAGGTCATCCCATATTTATAGGCTAAAAATAAGTCGGTTTACTGTTCATCGACAAGACAACTGAGAGTATATAGCTAAGTTAACTATGCATGCAATACAAGTGTCCTAGCCAGCTGTCAGGAGTAGCCAGCTGTTTCATCCATCTGGATTGATAGAGATGGCGGGCAGAGATCAGCGACCATCGATAAGTATGTCGAGTAGCGGACTCATTTGTGCCTTGACTATATGGGTAGAAATCTCATGGATAAGGTGGATCCGACATAGGACTGGCGGACAAGATCCGACTTCTTGTTGATTTGACGTGACCCGGCTTGTAGCTAGCGGGTAAGAGATGTTGTGGCAGCGGTCAGAGGAGATGGAAGCCCATTTACCTATGTTGATGGGCCAAGAGTATAGGCCCGTTATGGATGAACAGGGCCCCAATCCGACCCGGGTATATCAATGGCCCCCTACTGCGTACTGGCGTGTCGCTGGGCGGAGAGTAGATTTTGAAGAAGAACTCTAGATAAAGCTCCATTTTGTGGTCGCTCGTGATAGAAGTATGCCGATATTTGTTTTATCGGGCTTAAACCAGTGTTGGTGAAAACCACTAGCTATATGCTGTGCATTTGTAGCGGACAGGCTTGGTCGCCGATAAAGCTCTATCGGGCTTGAATCAGTGTTAGTATCGCGTAACGAATTACCGATTATATGCTGCGCATTTGTTGCGGACAGGCTTGATCGCCGACAACGCTCTGTCGGGCTTATTTAAGTGATAACGCTCTATCAAAGGTGCTTTGTCAGGATAGGCCACAGCGGGCATTGATTGATGCTAGCCGCTTGAAATAATGTTGGGAGATAGTTATACGCCGAGGTCGCTCATTCTGCGGATAGGTTGGTGGTCGTTAGGAGAGGTTTGAATGGTTGGTATGTACAAATGGATGTATCGGTACACGAAACGTCACATCAGTCACGTGCTCTGACACGGCGGTTGGAACTGAACCGTCCCTTGCTCCGATTGGCGGAGAAAAAATCGGTAACCGTTCCTGCCATCAGGACATTTGAATTTTGAATCCCAAGCGTCGTTCCCCCTCAATTTTTCCTCTATAAATAGAAATACTTCCCCAAACACTTACACTTTTCTCCTCTTTCACTTCTGATAAATCCCTTCGGCGATAAAGCAAGGAAATTCCGGCGATTGCAAGCAGATTCCGACAAGTGCTTATTCCAATCCAAGATCAACGTTTTACTTCTTTTCTCATTCATCAGGTGTGAATTTACACATTCCCTTATCATTTTCTGAATTGATTTATGCATTTACTATTGTCTGTTCTTGCTTGAGACATGAATGTCATGATTTATCTCCTGCAATTTTGCCTCTGTAATTTCAATTTCCTCCGATGAACACCATGAGCCCCATCTGTGTTTCTGCGACTTTATACTCTTTTTTACCCAGAAATACCCCTATATGTATATATGCTTTGATTGCTAGTTTAGTCGTTGGTTTGGTAGAGGTTTGAATGTGTGTTGTTTGAAGCCTTTTCTGGTTTGAATTTAGGGTTTTTTCTGAGAATTTTGGGGTTTTCTGGGTAGATGTTT
>JAOBSW010000723.1:0-69241 GCA_026214975.1 Gentiana macrophylla | reverse complement strand
TTATACAAAAAGTTGTAAACCCCGTTTTGAGTAAACTTTACTATACAATAATATACAAAAGTTGTAAACCCCGCTTTTAGTAAACTCTACTATACAATTATATACAAAAAGTTGTAAACCACCGCTTTTGAGTGAACTCTACTATAATTTTATACAAAAGTTGTAAACCCCGTTTTGAGTACAATAATATACAAAAAGTTGTAAACCCCATTTTGAGTAAACTTTACTATACAATTATATACAAAAGTTGTAAACCCCGTTTTGAGTAAACTCTACTGTAATTATATACAAAAGGTGTAAACCTCCGTTTGAGCGAACTCAACTATAATTATATACAAAAAGTTGGAAACCCATGTTTTGAGTAAAGTCTAATACATTAATATACAAAAAGTTGTAAACCCCATTTTGAGTAAACTCTACTATTCAATTATATTCAAAAGTTGTAAACCCCGCTTTGAGTAAACTCTAACACAATAATACACAAAAAGTTGTAAACCCCCATTTTGAATAAACTCTAATACAATAATACACAAAAAGTTGTAAACCCCGCTTTGAGTAAACTCTACTATACAATTATTTATAAAAGTTGTAAACCCCCATTTTGAGTAAAATCTACAATAATTATATACAAAAAGTCGTAAACCTCCATTTTGAGTGAACTCTACTATAATTATATACAAAAGTTGTAAACCCGCTTTGTGTAAACTCTACTATTCAATTATATACAAAAGTTATAAACCCCGTTTTGAGTAAAATATATACAAAAAGTTGTAAACCTCCGTTTTGAGTGAACTCTACTATAATTATAAACAAAAGGTTGTAAACCGCAGTATTGAGTGAACTCTAATACAATAATATACAAAAAGTTGTAAACCCCCAGTTTGAGTAAACTCTACTAAACAATTATTTACAAAATGTTGTAAACCACCGCTTTGAGTAAACTCTACTATACAATTATTTACAAAAGTTGTAAACCCCTGCTTTGAGTAAACTCTAATACAATAATATACAAAAGTTGTAAACCCCGCTTTGAGTAAACTCTACTATACAATTATTAACACAAAGTTGTAAACCCCCATTTTGAGTAAACTCTACTAAAATAATATACAAAAAGTTGTAAACCCCATTTTTAGTAAACTCTAATACAATAATATACAAAAAGTTGTAAACCCCCGTTTTAAGTAATCTCCCATTTTGAGTAAACTCTACTATAAAATTATACACAAAAAGTTGTAAACCCCCATTTTGAGTAAAATCTACAAAACAATTATATACAAAAAGTTGTAAACCCCCGTTTTGAGTAAACTCTAATACAATAATATACAAAGAGTTGTAAACCCCGTTTTGAGTGAACTCTACACTACAATTATTTTCAAAAGTTGTAAACCCCCGCTTTGAGTAAACTCTACTAAACAATTATTTACAAGAAGTTGTAAACCCCTTTTTTGAGTAAACTATACTATAATTATATACAAAAAGTTGTAAACCCCGTATTGAGTGAACTCTAATACAATAATATACAAAAAGTTGTCAACCACCGCTTTGAGTAGACTCTTCTATACAATTATATACAAAAAGTTGTAAACCACCCTTTTGAGTAAACTTGATGCACTCCAAGATGATCACCACGCATTCACAAGCCCAAGGATCCAATTATTGTTCGAGATGGACCTATTACACGCTTTCGGAGAAGAAGGCTCGAGAAGCTTATGCAAAGCGGGTCCATGACGTTGGAAAGGAGAATGAGGCCTCGAGGATTGATGATCCAACTACTCTAAGTCTATTCATTGCGGATTGGGCTTAATGTGCAAAAGGCCCAAGTATGGGGCGTTTATGCATCGTGTTTGCTGAATATTTTTATGGACTTTTTATTATGCTATTTTAATTAGGCTTCTTTTATCTAATTAGGAAGTAATATTCCGGCCCAACTGATAAAGTGGCGCCTTATTTCTTAGGAATTAGGTTTTCTATTTTGCTATTTATAGTTGCCAAACATGAACGTATTGGATGATTATTTTGGAATCATAAATTGAATTTTATTCGTAACGTATTGGACCCGATATTGCTTGCCACGTCGAATTGCAGAATTATCGCACCAAAGCCGAGCTTCTACAAGGTGCAATCATGGTGCAAAAGCGCTTGGCTGAACGGGCTGCATATAAAGCTTCTTATGGTAACACTCGCTCTACTTATTCTTCTTTTGGACGAGGTAATACATCTTCGTCTTCTAATGTTTCCAATCAGCCTAATACACGTCCTAAAGATGATTTTAAACCACGTAAATTGAATTATCCTTATTCTGATGCTAAGACGAAAGACATGCGTGAAAAGGGTACTCCTAGTGTTGAACGTGCACGTGATATGGCTTGTTTTAGGTGTCGTGGTAGAGGTCATTATGCTCGTGATTGTCCTAATAAAGCGTGTTTTAAGGGTCATTGGTGTTGAGTTAGAACCTCATGACTTTGAATCGGACTCCGACAAGGATGATAATAGCGCACATAGTGATAGCGATGATGATAATTTGCTGCATGTTAGTGCTACTTCTTCTTATGGTTCGGGTGTATGTGGTGTTTTACAACGTGTATTGGCTGCACAATCTAAAATTGATGACAATATGCAGCGTGATAACATTTTTCAATCCACGTGTGGTATTGGGGGTAGAACTTGTAACTTGATTATTGATTCGGGTAGTTGCACTAATGTGGTTAGTACGTTACTTGTTGAGACTTTGCGTATTCCCACGTTACCACACCCCAAACCCTATCAACTACAATGGTTGAGTGATGAAGGGAAACACGCGTCACATCACAAGCACTCATTAATTTTCGATTGGTAAATTTCATGATGAGGTCCTTTGTGATGTTCTTCCTATGCACGCCACACACCTACTTTTAGGTCGTCCGTGGCAATTTGATAGACGTGTTTTATTATGATGGCTACCTAAACCGTTACTCACTTTGCTTTATAAAGGCAAGACCATTGTTTTGCACCCAATGACCCTAAGGAAGCGCGCATGATGAACAACTTAAGATGACGGCTTTCGGTTGCGTAACCAAGCATCACAAAATGCTAATAAAGCCGTGGGTAAGGAAGGGGTTTTAGCTAAGGTAGTTAAGGCTGAATCTGCTCCTAAAGTTAATAAACAAGGTAAGCACGCCACCTCACACACTAGTAAGGTCAATCGAATTTAATGATAAAGGCCGTAGGGCTGGAAATCCAATTTATATTCTTGTACTTAAAAATTCGACTCCCTACCCTTGTTTACTTTCAATATCCGATTTAACCAATTCTCTCCCTAGTGCGATTTATTCTATTTTGCAGAATTCAAGGATGTCTTTCCGGAGGAGGAACCCAAGGGCTGCCACCAATAAGAGGAGTGGAGCATCAAATCGACTTTATACCCGGTTCCGTGCTACCAAACCGCCAGCCTATAGAGCCAACCCCACGGAGATCATGGAGATACAAAAGCAAGTTGAGGAGCTGTTGGAAAAGGGAAAGATTAGCGAGTCCATGAGCCCTTGTGCGATTCCGGTCATTGTAGTCCCCAAGAAGACGGGAAATGGCGTATGTGCCGCAGATTGTCGCGCCATCAACCAAATAACGGTAAAGTATCGATATCCTATCCCTAGACTAGATGATATGCTTGATAATTTACATGGTAGTCGCTTTCTTTACTAAAATTGATTTGAAGAGTGGCTACTATCAAGCACGTATTCGGAGGGTGATGAGTGGAAAACAGCTTTTAAAACCACTTTTGGCTTGTATGAGTGGCTTGTAATGCCATTTGGTTTAACTAATGCACCTTCCACGTTTATGAGACTTATGAATGAGTTTCTTAGGGAATTTATAAATCGGTTTTTAGTTGTGTACTTCGATGATATACTTATTTATAGCACTACATTTGATGATCATGTTGAACATTTGAAGGTCATGTTTTGCATACACTTAGGGAAACACGAATTATATGCTAATCTCAAAAGTGTAATTTTTGTTTGGAGAGTGTTGTCTTTCTTGGCTTTGTTATTAGTGCTAAAGGTGTGGAAGTGGACCAAGAAAAGATCAAGGCGATACAAGAGTGGCTCAAACTTCCACGGCCGCACAAGTCACGTAGTTTCCATGGCCTTGCAAGCTTCTATAGACGTTTTATGAAGGGATTCACTCCATTGCAGCTCCCTCAATGAGCTCGTCAAAAGGAATGCACCATTTGTGTGGGAACAACGTCACAGGAAGCTTTTGAAACTCTTAAATCTATGCTTATCTCTCGCACCAATACTTGCATTACCTGATTTTAATAAGATGTTCCAACTTGAATGTGATGCATCGGGTGTGGGGATTGGTCAAACAGAGGTTACCAACCGTACTTTGGGTCGATTACTTAGAACCGTGGTGGGTAAAACCTTAGGACGTGGGAGACGTGTCTTCCATTTGTTGAATTTGCTTATAATCATGCTCCTCACTCGCCTACTAAGGTTGCACCGTTTGAAGTTGTTTATGGTTTTTTGCCTTCTGCTCCTTTCGAGTTTGTTCCTCTTCCTACAGGTACGCACGTGAGCTTAGATGCAGAGGACAAAGCTGCTCTTGTTCGTGAATTGCATACTAAAGCTCGTTTGGAGGTTGAAAAAGCTACGGAGCGGTATCTCAAGCAGGCTAATAAAGGGCGCAGAGAAATGATCTTCAAACCGGGAGATTGGGTATGGCTATACCTACGCAAGGAGCGTTTTCCACATCACCGGAAGAGCAAGCTGAATTACCGAGGTGATGGACCATTTCAAGTGCTACGCAAGGTGAATGACAACGCTTATGTCATAGATTTGCCACCGGATTGGGCTATGTCTTCCACAATCAACGTCAAGGACTTGTCCCCGTTTGATGATCCTCATTATGATCTGAGGTCAGATCCTTCCGAACCGGGAGGGAATGATGCACTCCAAGATGATCAGCCACGCATTCACAAGCCCAAGGATCCAATTATTGTTCGAGATGGACCTATTACACGCTTTCGGAGAAGAAGGCTCGAGAAGCTTATGCAAAGTCGGTCCAAGACGTTAGAAAGGAGAATGAGGCCTCGAGGATTGATGATCCAACTACTCTAAGTCTATTCATTGCGGATTGGGCTTAATGTGCAAAAGGCCCAAGTATGGGGCGTTTTATGCATCGTGTTTGCTTGAATATTTTTATGGACTTTTTATTATACTATTTTAATTAGGCTTCTTTTATCTAATTAGGAAGTAATATTCCGCCCAACTGATAAAGTGGCGCCTTATTTCTTAGGAATTAGGTTTTCTATTTTGCTATTTATAGTTTCCAAACATGAACGTATTGACCAGATTATTTTGGAATCATAAATTGAATTTTATTCGAAAACTTCCAAAGTGATTGGGTTTCTTCAATTATTCTGAGATGGAATAGTTGGGTGGTTTTCCTGAGATAGGATTATCACGAGACAATAATCAGAGATTGATTATTGTTGTTTATTCGCTTTGTGTGTTCCAAATAATCCACGAAATTCATCATCCAAAAATCAGCAACCTCCTCGTAAATAAACCCTAGATTCAACAATTCGTATGAACCCTAGAAATTGGGTGCCGAGTCAATAAAAGGTTGAAGCTTTGATCTAGATCCTACAATCAGTTTGCTATCAAAACTCTACTATACAATTATATACAAAATGTTGTAAAGCCCCGTTTTATTGTACAAAAAGTTTTAAACCCCTGTTTTGAGTAAACTATAATATACAATTATATACAAAAAGTTGTAAACCCCTATTTTGAGTAAACTCTAATACAATAATATACAAAAAGTTGTAAACCCTCGTTTTGAGTAAACTCTACTATAATTATATACAAAAAGTTGTAAACCCCGTTTTGAGTAAACTCTTCTATACAATTATATACAAAAAGTTGTAAAGCCCCGTTTTATTGTACAAAAAGTTGTAAACCCCCGTTTTGAGTTAACTCTACTATAGAATTATATACTAAAAGTTGTAAACCCCCATTTTGAGTAAACTCTAATACAATAATATACAAAAAGCTGCAAACCCCGTTTTGAGTAAACTCTACTAACAATTATTTACAAAAAGTTTTAAACCCCGTTTTGAGTAAACTCTACTATAATTATATACTGAAAACCCCATTGTAAACCCCATTTTAGTTTAGTAAACTCTAATACAATAATATAATAAAAGTTGTAAACCCCATTTTGAGTAAACTCTACGATACAAAAAGTTGTAAACCCCGTTTTGAGTAAACTCAACTATACAATTATATACAAAAATTTGTAAACCCCCGTTTTGAGTAAAATCTACAATACAATTATATACAAAAAGTGTAAACCCCGTTATGAGTAAACTCTAATACATTAATATACAAAAAGTTGTAAACCCCCGATTTGAGTGAACTCTACTATACATTTATTTACAAAAGTTGTAAACCCCGCTTTGAGTAAACTCTACTATACAATTATTTATAAAAAGTTGTAAACCCCCGTTTTGAGTAAACTCAGTACTATAATTATATACAAAAGTTGTAAACCCCTATTTTGAGTGAACACAAATACAATAATATACAAAAAGTTATAAACCCCGCTTTGGAGTAAACTCTACTATACAATTATATACAAAAAGTTGTAAAGGCCCGTTTTATTGTACAAAAAGTTGTAAACGCCTATTTTGAGTAAATTATAATATACAATTATATACAAAAAGTTGTAAACCCCTGTTTTGAGTAAACTCTCATACAATAATATACAAAAAGTTGTAAACCCCCGTTTTGAGTAAACTCTACTATAAATATATACAAAAAGTTGTAAACCCCCATTTTGAGTAAACTCTACTATACAATTATATACAAAAAGTTGAAAAGCCCGTTTTATTGTACAAAAAGTTGTAAACCCCCGTTTTGAGTAAACTCTACTATACAATTATATACTAAAAGTTGTAAACCCCCGTTTTGAGTAAACTTTAATACAATAATATACAAAAAGTTGCAAACCCCGCTTTGAGTAAACTCTACTAACAATTATTTACAAAAAGTTTTAAACCCCCGTTTTGAGTAAACTCTACTATAATTATATACAGAAACTTGTAAACCTCCGTTTTGAGTGAACTCTACTATAATTAAATACAAAAAGTTGTTAACCCCCGTTTTGAGTAAACTATAATACAATAATATACAAAAAGTTGTAAATCCCCGTTTTGAGTAAACTCTACCATACAATTATTTAGAAAATACCTCCGTTTTGAGTGAACTCTACTATAATTATATACAAAAAGTTGTAAACCCCCGTTTTGAGTAAACTCTAATACAATAATATACAAAAAGTTGTAAACCCCGTTTTGAGTAAACTCTACTATACAATTATATACAAAAAGCTTTAAACCTCCGTTTTGAGTGAACTCTACTATAATTATATACAAAAAGTTGTTAACCCCCATTTTGAGTAAACTATAAAACAATAATATACAAAAAGTTCTAAATCCCTGTTTTGAGTAAACTCTACCATACAATTATTTAGAAAATACCTCCGTTTTGAGTGAACTCTACTATAATTATATACAAAAAGTTGTAAACCCCCGTTTTGAGTAAACTCTAATACAATAATATACAAAAAGTTGTAAACCCCCGTTTTGAGTAAACTCTACTATACAATTATATACAAAAAGCTTTAAACCTCCGTTTTGAGTGAACTCTACTATAATTATATACAAAAAGTTGTAAACATCCGTTTTGAGTGAACTCTACTAAAATTATATACAAAAAGTTGTAAACCCCCGTTTTGAGTAAACTCTACTATACAATTATATACAAAAAGTTGTAAACCCCCGTTTTGAGTAAACTATATACAAAAAGTTGTAAACCTCCGTTTTGAGTGAACTCTACTATAATTATATACAAAAGGTTGTAAACCCCTGTTTTGAGTGAACTCTAATACAATAATATACAAAAAGTTGTAAACCCCCGTTTTGAGTAAACTCTATTAAACAATTAATTACAAAAAGTTGTAAACCCCCATTTTGAGTAAACTCTACTATACAATTATTAACAAAAAGTTGTAAACCCCCGTTTTGAGTAAACTCTACTAAAATTATATACAAAAAGTTGTAAACCCCCGTTTTTAGTAAACTCTAATACAATAATATACAAAAAGTTGTAAACCCCCATTTTAAGTAATCTCCATTTTGAGTAAACTCTACTATACAATTATATACAAAAAGTTGTAAACCCCCGTTTTGAGTAAAATCTACAATACAATTATATACAAAAAGTTGTAAACCCCTGTTTTGTGTAAACTCTAATACAATAATATACAAAAAGTTGTAAACCCCTGTTTTGAGTGAACTCTACTATACAATAATTTACAAAAAGTTGTAAACCCCGTTTTGAGAAAACTCTACTATACAATTATTTACAAAAAGTTGTAAACCCCCGTTTTGAGTAAACTGTACTATAATTATATACAAAAAGTTGTAAACCCCCGTTTTGAGTGAACTCTAATACAATAATATACAAAAAGTTGTAAACCCCTTTTTTGAGTAAACTCTACTATACAATTATATACAAAAATTTGTAAACCCTCGTTTTGAGTAAACTCTACTATACAATTATATACAAAAAGTTGTAAAGCCTCGTTTTATTGTACAAAAGTTGTAAACCCCCATTTTGAGTAAAATCTACTATAGAATTATATACTAAAAGTTGTAAACCCCCGTTTTGAGTAAACTCTAATACAATAATATACAAAAAGTTGCAAACCCCTGTTTTGAGTAAACTCTACTAACACTTATTTACAAAACGTTTTAAACCACCGCTTTGAGTAAACTATACTATAATTATATACAAAAAGTTGTAAACCTCCGTTTTGAGTTAACTCTACCAAACAATTATTTACAAAATACCTCCATTTTGAGTGAACTCTACTATAATTATATACAAAAAGTTGTAAACCCCCGTTTTGTGTAAACTCTAATACAATAATATACAAAAAGTTGTAAACCCCCGTTTTGAGTAAACTCAACTATACAATTATATACAAAAAGCTTTAAACCTCCATTTTGAGTAAACTCTACTATACAATTATTTACAAAAAGTTGTAAACCCCCGTTTTCAGTAAACTCTACTATACAATTATTTACAAAAAGTTGTAAACCCCGCTTTGAGTAAACTCTAATACAATAATATACAAAAAGTTGTAAACCCCCATTTTGAGTAAACTCTACTATTCAATTATATACAAAAAGTTGTAAACCCCCATTTTGAATAAACTCTAATACAGTAATACACAAAAAGTTGTAAACCCTTGTTTTGAGAAAACTCTATTATACAATTATTTACAAAAATTTGTAAACCCCTATTTTGAGTAAACTCTGCAATAATTATACACAAAAAGTTATAAACCTCCATTTTGAGTGAACTCTACTATAATTATATACAAAAAGTTGTAAACCCCGTTTTGAGTAAACTCTACTATACAATTATAAACAAAAAGTTGTAAACCCCCGTTTTGAGTAAACTATATACAAAAAGTTGTAAATCTCCGTTTTGAGTGAACTCTACTATAATTATAAACAAAAGGTTGTCAACCCCAGTTTTGAGTGAGCTCTAATACAATAATATACAAAAAGTGGTAAACCCCCGTTTTGAGTAAACTCTACTATACAATTATTTACAAAAAGTTGTAAACCCCCGTTTTGAGTAAACTCTAATACAATAATATACTAAAAGTTGTAAACCCCCATTTTGAGTAAACTCTACTAAACAATTATTAACAAAAAGTTGTAAACCCCCGTTTTGAGTAAACTCTACTAAAATTATATACAAAAAGTTGTAAACCCCGGTTTTTAGTAAACTCTAATACAATAATATACAAAAGTTGTAAACCCCGTTTTAAGTAATCTCCCGTTTTGAGTAAACTCTACTATACAATTATATACAAAAAGTTGTAAACCCCCGTTTTGAGTAAAATCTACAATACAATTATGTACAAAAAGTCGTAAACCCCGTTTTGAGTAAACTCTAATACAATAATATACAAAAAGTTGTAAACACCCGTTTTGAGTGAACTCTACTATACAATTATTTACAAAAAGTTGTAAACCCCCGTTTTGAGTAAACTCTACTATACAATTATTTACAAAAAGTTGTAAACCCCCATTTTGAGTAAACTCTACTATACAATTATTTACAAAAAGTTTTAAACAAAGTTTTGAGTAAACTACTATAATTATATACAAAAAGTTGTAAACCCCGTTTTGAGTGAACTCTAATACAATAATATACAAAAAGTTGTAAGCCCCGTTTTGAGAAAACTCAACTATACAATTATATCCAAAAACTTGTAAACCCCCGTTTTGAATAAACTATATACAAAAATTTGTAAACCTCTGTTTTGAGTGTACTATACTATAATTATATACAAAAGGTTGTAAACCCCTGTTTTGAGTGAACTCTAATACAATAATGTACAAAAAGTTGAAAACCCTCGTTTTGAGTAAACTCTCCTAAACAATTATTTACAAAAAGTTGTAAACCCCTGTTTTGAGTAAACTTTACTATACAATTATTTACAAAAAGTTGTAAACCCCAGTTTTGAGTAAACTCTAGTATAATTATATACAAAAAGTTGTAAACCCCAGTTTTGAGTGAACTCTAATGCAATAATAAACAAAAGTTGTAAACCCCGTTTTGAGTATACTCTACTATACAATTATATACAAAAAGTTGTAAACCCCGCTTTGAGTAAACTCTACTATACAATTATATACAAAAGTTGTAAACCCCGTCATTTTAAGTAAATTGTACTATACAATTATTTAGAAAAAGTAGTAAACCCCTGTTTTCAGTAAACTTTACTATATTTATATACAAAAATTTGTAAACCTCCGTTTTTAGTGAACTCTACTACAATTATATACAAAAAGTTGTAAACCCCCGTTTTGAGTAAACTCTAATACAATAATATATAAAAAAAGTTCTAAACCCCCTTTTTGAGTAAACTCTACTATAATTATATACAAAAAGTTGTAAACCCCTATTTTGTGAGAAATTCTAATACAATAATATACAAAAAGTTGTAAACCCCTATTTTGAGTAAACTCTACTATACAATTATATACAAAAAGTTGTAAACCCCCGTTTTGAGTGAACTCTACTATAATTATATACAAAAAGTTGTACACCTCCGTTTTGAGTGAACTTTACTATAATTATATACAAAGAATTATATACAAAGAGTTGTATACCCCGTTTTGAGTAAACTCAACTATACAATTATATACAAAAACTTGTAAACCCCCGCTTTGAATAAACTATATACAAAAAGTTGTAAACTCTCTGTTTTGAGAGTACTCTACTATAATTATATACAAAAGGTTGTAAACCCTGCTTTGAGTGAACTCTAATACAATAATGTACAAAAGTTGAAAACCCTCGTTTTGAGTAAACTCTCTAAACAAATATTTACAAAAAGTTGTAAACCCCTGTTTTGAGTAAACTTTACTATACAATGATTTACAAAAGTTGTAAACCCCGCTTTGAGTAAACTCTAGTATAATAATATACAAAAAGTTGTAAACCCCAGCTTTGAGTGAACTCTATTGCAAAAATAAACAAAAGTTGTAAACCCCGTTTTGAGTAAACTCTACTATACAATTATATACAAAAAGTTGTAAACCCCCGTTTTGAGTAAACTCTACTATACAATTACATACAAAAAGTTGTAAACCCCCATTTTAAGTAAATTGTACTATACAATTATTTACAAAAAGTAGTATACCCCTGTTTTCAGTAAACTTTACTATATTTATATACAAAAATTTGTAAACCTCCGTTTTTAGTGAACTCTACTCTAATTATATACAAAAAGTTGTAAACCCCCGTTTTGAGTAAACTGTAATACAATAATATGAAAAAAAGTTCTAAACCCCCGTTTTGAGTAAATTCTACTATAATTATATACAAAAAGTTGTAAACCCTTGTTTTGTGTGAACTTCTAATACAATAATATACAAAAAGTTGTAAACTCCCATTTTGAGTAAACTCTACTATACAATTATATACAAAAAGTTGTAAACCCCCGCTTTGAGTGAACTCTACTATAATTATATACAAAAAATTTTAAACCTCCATTTTGAGTGAACTCTAATATAATTATATACAAAAAGGTGTATACCCCCGTTTTGAGTAAACTCAACTATACAATTATATACAAAAACTTGTAAACCCCCGTTTTGAATAAACTATATACAAAAAGTTGTAAACCTCTGTTTTGAGTGTACTCTACTATAATTATATACAAAAGGTTGTAAACCCCTATTTTGAGTAAACTCTACTATACAATTATTTACAAAAAGTTGTAAACCCCCGTTTTGAGTAAACTCTATTATACAATTATCTACAAAAAGTTGTAAACCCCCTTTTTGAGTAAAGCTGTACTATAATTATATAAAAAAGTTTGTAAACCCCGTTTTGTGTGAACTCTAATACAATAATATACAAAAAGTTGTACACCCCCGTTTTGAGTAGACTCTACAATAATATTATATACAAAAAGTTGTAAACCCCGTTTTGAGTAAACTCTACTATACAATCATATACAAAATATTGTAAAGCCCTGCTTTATTGTACAAAAATTTTTAAACCCCGTTTTGAGTAAACTATAATATATATTTATATACAAAAAGTTGTAAACCCTTATTTTGACTAAACTCTAATACAATAATATACAAGAAGTTGTAAACCCTGTTTTGAGTAAACTCTACTATAATTATATACAAAAAGTTGTAAACCCCATTTTGAGTAAACTCTTCTATACAATTATATACAAAAAGTTGTAGAGCCCGTTTGAGTATTGTACAAAAGTTGTAAACCCCGTTTTGAGTAAACTCTACTAAACAATTATATACAAAAAGTTGTAAACCCCCGTTTTGAGTAAACTCTACTATAATATTACATACAAAAAGTTGTAAACCCCCATTTTAAGTAAATTGTACTATACAATTATTTAAAAAAAGTAGTAAACCCCTGTTTTCAGTAAACTTTACTATATTTATATACAAAAATTTGTAAACCTCCGTTTTTAGTGAACTCTACTCTAATTTTATACAAAAAGTTATAAACCCCCGTTTTGAGTAAACTCTAATACAATAATATAAAAAAAAGTTCCAAACCCCCGTTTTGGGTAAACTCTACTATAATTATATACAAAAAGTTGTAAACCCATGTTTTGTGTGAACTTCTAATACAATAATATACTAAAAGTTGTAAACCCCTATTTTGAGTAAACTCTACTATACAATTATATACAAAAAGTTGTAAACCCCCGTTTTGAGTGAACTCTACTATAATTATATACAAAAAGTTGTAAACCTCCGTTTTGAGTGAACTCTACTATAATTATATACAAAGAGTTGTATACCCCCGTTTTGAGTAAACTCAACTACACAATTATATACAAAAACTTGTAAACCCTCATTTTGAATAAACTATATACAAAAAGTTGTAAACCTCTGTTTTGAGTCTACTCTACTATAATTATATACAAAAGGTTGTAAACCCTGCTTTGAGTGAACTTTAATACAATAATGTACAAAAAGTTGAAAACCCCATTTTGAGTAAACCTCTAAACAATTATTTACAAAAAGTTGTAAACCCCTGTTTTGAGTAAACTTTACTATACATTTATTTACAAAAAGTTGTAAACCCCGCTTTGAGTAAACTCTAGTATCATTATATAAAAAAGTTGTAAACCCCATTTTTTGAGTGAACTCTAATGCAATAATAAACAAAAAGTTGTAAACCCCGTTTTGAGTAAACTCTACAATACAATTATATACAAAAAGTTGTAAACCCCCGTTTTGAGTAAACTCTACTCTACAATTACATACAAAAAGTTGTAAACCCCATTTTAAGTAAATTGTACTATACAATTATTTACAAAAAGTAGTAAACCCTGTTTTGATAGAACTTTACTATAATTATATACAAAAATTTGTAAACCTCCGTTTTTAGCTAACTCTACTCTAATTATATACAAAAATTTGTAAACCCCCGTTTTGAGAAAACTCTAATACAATTATATAAAAAAAAGTTCTAAACCCCCGTTTTGAGTAAACTCTACTATAATTATATACAAAAAGTTGTAAACCCCTGTTTTGTGTGAACTTCTAATACAATAATATACAAAAAGTTGTAAACCCACATTTTAAGTAAACTCTACTATACAATTATATACAAAAAGTTGTAAACCCCTTTTTTATACAGTGAACTCTACTATAATTATATACAAAAAGTTGTAAACCTCCATTTTGAGTGAACTCTACTATAATTATATACAAAAATGTGTATACCCCGTTTTGAGTAAACTCAACTATACAATTGTATACAAAAAAACTTGTAAACCCCCATTTTGAATAAACTATATACAAAAAGTTGTAAACCTCTCTGTTTTGAGAGTACTCTACTATAATTAAATACAAAAGGTTGTAAACCCCCATTTTGAGTAAACACTAATACAATAATATAAAAAAAAAGTCTAAACCCCGTTTTGAGTAAACTCTACTATAATTATATACAAAAGTTGTAAACCCTGTTTTGTGTGAACTTAAATACAATAATATACAAAATGTTGTAAACCCCATTTTGAGTAAACTCTACTATACCATTATATACAAAAAGTTGTAAACCCCGTTTTGAGTAAACTCTACTATACAATTATATTTAAAAAAGTTGTAAACCTCCGCTTTGAGTGAACTCTACTATAATTATATACAAAAGTTCTAAACCCCCGTTTTTAAACTACAAAAGATGTAAACCCCGTTTTGAGTAAACTCTACTATACAATTATATAAAAAAGTTGTAAACCCCGCTTTGAGTAAACTCTACTATAATTATATACAAAAGGTGTAAACCTCCGTTTTGAGTGAACTCTACTATAATTATATATAAAAAAGTTGTTAACCCCGCTTTGAGTAAACTCTAATACAATAATATACAAAAGTTGTAAAACCCCGTTTTGAGTAAACTCTACTATACAATTATTTACAAAAGTTGTAAACCCCGTTTTGAGGAAACTCTACTTTACAATTATATACAAAAAGTTGTAAACCTCCGTTTTGAGTGAACTCTACTATAATTATATATACAAAAGTTGTAAACCCCATTTTGAGTAAACTCTAATACAATAATATACAAAAAGTTGTAAACCCCGTTTTGAGTAAACTCTACTATTCAATTATATACAAAAAGTTGTAAACCCCCGTTTTGAGTAAACTTTACTATACAATTATTTACAAAAAGTTGTAAACCCCCATTTTAAGTGAACTCTACAATAATTATAAACAAAAAGTTTTATACCTCCGTTTTGAGTGAGCTCTTCTATAATTATATACAAAAAGTTGTAAACCCCTATTTTGAGTGACCTCTAATACAATAATATACAAAAAGTTGTAAACCCCGTTTTGAGTAAACTCTACTATACAATTATATACATAAAGTTGTAAACCCCGTTTGATTGTAAAAAAAAGTTGTAAACCCCTGTTTTGAGTAAATTCTACTATAAAATTATATACAAAAAGTTGTAAACACCTGTTTTGGGTAAACAATAATACAATAATATACAAAAAGTAGTAAACCCCCGTTTTGCGTAAGCTCTACTATACAATTATTAACAAAAAGTTGTAAACCCCTGTTTTGAGTAATCTCTACAATAATTATATACAAAAAGTTGTGAACCTCCGTTTTCAGTGAACTCTACTATAATTATATACCAAAAGTTGTTAACCCACATTTTGAGTAAACTCTAATACAATAATATTCAAAAAGTTGTAAACCCTCATTTTGAGTAAACTCTACTATACACTAGTTGTGAACCCCGTTTTGAGTAAACTCTACTATACAATTATTTACAAAAAGTTGTAAACCCCTGTTTTGAGTAAACTCTACTATAATTATATACAAAAAGTTGTAAACCCCGCTTCTGCGTGAACTATAATAGAATAATATTCAAAAAGTTGTAAACCCACATTTTGAGTAAACTCTACTATACAATTTTATACAAAAAGTTGTAAACCCCTGTTTTATTGTACAAAAAGTTGTAAACCCCCTTTTTGAGTAAACTCTACAATACAATTATATACAAAAAGTTGTAAAACCCTGTTTTGAGTAAAATCTACTATAATTACATACAAAAAGTTGTAAACCTCCGTTTTGAGTGAACTCTACTATAATTATATACGAAAAGTTGTAAACCCCCATTTTGAGTAAACTATACTATACATTTATTTACAAAAAGTTGTAAACCCCCTTTTTGAGTAAACTTTAATATAATAATATACAAAAAGTTGTAAACCCCCGTTTTGAGTAAACTCTACTATAAACCCCGTTTTGAATAAACTCTACTATACAATTATATACAAAAAATTGTAAAGCCCCGTTTTATTGTACAAAAAGTTGTAAACCCCCGTTTTGAGTAAACTCTACTATACAATTATATACAAAAAGTTGTAAACCCCGCTTGAGTAAACTCTAATACAATAATATACAAAAAGTTTGCAAACCCCCGTTTTGAGATAACTCCACTAACAATTATTTACAAAAAGTTTTAAACCCCTGTTTTGAGTAAACTCTACTATAATTATATACAAAAAGTTGTAAAACTCCGTTTTGAGTGAACTCTACTATAATTATATACAAAAAGTTGTTAACCCCGATTTTGAGTAAACTATAATACAATAAAATATGAAAAGTTGTAATCCCCGTTTTGAGTAAACTCTACTATACAATTATTTAGAAAATACCTCCATTTTGAGTAAACTCTACTATAATTATATACAAAAAGTCGTAAACCCCATTTTGAGTAAACTCTACTATAATTATATACAAAAAGTTGTTAACCCCCGTTTTGAGTAAACAATAATACAACAATACACAAAAAGTTGTAAATCCCCGTTTTGAGTAAACTCTACCATTCAATTATTTAGAAAATACCACCGTTTTGAGTGAACTCTACTATAATTATATACAAAAAGTTGTAAACCCCATTTTGAGTAAATTCTAATACAATAATATACAAAAAGTTGTAAACCCCGTTTTAAGTAAACTCTACTATACAATTATATACAAAAAACTTTAAACCTCCATTTTGAGTGAACTTTACGATAATTATATACAAAAAGTTGTAAACCTCCGTTTTGAGTGAACTCTACTATAATTAAATACAAAAAGTTGTATACCCCCATTTTGAGTAAACTTTACTAAACAATTATATACAAAAAGTTGTAAACCCCCGTTTTGAATAAACTATATACAAAAAGTTGTAAACCTCCGTTTTGAGTAAACTCTACTATAATTTATATACAAAAGGTTGTAAACCCCTATTTTGAGTGAACTCTAATACAATAATATATAAAAAGTTGTAAACCCTCGTTTTGAGTAAACTCTACTAAACAATTATTTACAAAAAGTTGTAAACTCCCGTTTTGTGTGAACTTCTAATACAATAATATACAAAAAGTTGTAAGCCTCCGTTTTGAGTAAACTTTACTATAAAATTATATACAAAAAGTTGTAAACCTCCATTTTCAGTGAACTCTACTATAATTATATACAAAAGGTTGTAAACCCCTATTTTGAGTGAACTCTAATACAATAATATACAAAAAGTTGTAAACCCTCATTTTGAGTAAACTCTACTAAGCAATTATTTACAAAAAGTAGTAAACCCCCGTTTTGAGTAAACTCTACTATATAATTATTTACAAAAAGTTGTAAACCCCCGTTTTGAGTAAACTCTACTATAATTATATACAAAAAGTTGTAAAACCCAGTTTTGAATGAACTCTAATGCAATAATATACAAAAATTTGTAAACCCCCATTTTGAGTAAAATCTACTATACAATTATATACAAAACGTTGTAAACCTCTCGCTTTGAGTAAACTCTACTATACAATTATATACAAAAGTTGTAAACCCCGCTTTAAGTAAACTCTACTATACAATTATTTAAAAAAATTGTAAACCCCGTTTTGAGTAAACTTTACTATAATTATATACAAAAATTGGTAAACCTACATTTTTAGTGAACTATTCTATAATTATATGCAAAAAGTTATAAACCCCCGTTTTGAGTAAACTCCAATACAATAATATAAAAAAAAGTTCTAAACCCCCGTTTTGAGTAAACTCTACTATAATTATATACAAAAACGTTGTAAACCTCTCGTTTTTGAGTAAACTCTACTATACAATTATTTACAAAAAGTTGTAAACCCCCATTTTGAGTAAAATCTACAACAATTATATACAAAAAGTCGTAAACCTCCATTTTGAGTGAACTCTACTATAATTATATACAAAAAGTTGTAAACCCCCGTTTTGTGTAAACTCTACTATACAATTATATACAAAAAGTTGTAAACCCCATTTTGAGTAAACTATATACAAAAAGTTGTAAACCTCCGTTTTGAGTGAACTCTACTAAAATTATAAACAAAAGGTTGTAAACCCCAGTTTTGAGTGAACTCTAATACAATAATATACAAAAAGTTGTAAACCCCCATTTTGAGTAAACTCTACTAAACAATTATTTACAAAAAGTTGTAAACCACTTTGCTTTGATTAAACTCTACTATACAATTATTTACAAAAGTTGTAAACCCCGCTTTGAGTAAACTTTAATACAATAATATACAAAGAGTTGTAAACCCCCATTTTGAGTAAACTCTACTATACAATTATTAAAAAAGTTGTAAACCCCATTTTTGAGTAAACTCTACTAAAACTATATACAAAAAGTTGTAAACCCCTATTTTTAGTAAACTCTAATACAATAATATACAAAAATTTGTAAACCCCGTTTTAAGTAAACTCTATACATTTATATGCAAAAAGTTGTAAACTCTACTATACATTTATATACAAAACAATTATAAACTCCTGCTTTTGAAACCCTGCTTTGTCTAAAATCTAAAAACAATTATATACAAAATGTTGTAAACCCCGCTTTGAGTAAACTCTACTATACAATTATTTACAAAAAGTTGTAAACCCCCGCTTTGAGTAAACTCTACTATACAATTATTTACAAAAAGTTGTAAACCCCGTTTTGAGTAAACTAAATAGTTATTTACAAAAAGTTGTAAACCCCGCTTTTGAGTGAACTCTAATACAATAATATACAAAAAGTTGTAAACCCCTGCGTTTTGAGTAGACTCTACTATACAATTATATACAAAATGTTGTAGAGCCCGTTTTATTGTACAAAAAGTTTTAAACCCCGCTTTGAGTAAATTATAATATACAATTACTAGTTTAATAACCCGTGCATCATGCACGGGAGGGTTAGTTTATAAAACATTTTAACACAATCATAGTGTAATACAATACATTATAATTCAGAGAAATTCAAAGTTTATGAAATATAAAAACACACGCCTTAAGTCATCATATTACATTCATTGGGTAATAATAAAAGATGTTGAAGTGTTTTTTTATTGTACATAAAAGAGGAACTTGATATCTCGTAGCCACCGGCCGGGTCGGGTTATGAAGCACCAAACGATAGTTGAATATCCGGACGTAATTAGTAGAATATCATGAGATCCAAACAATAATATTAAAAGATGGATAGATAACATTTATTGAAATAAAACATTATACATGGTGGTAATGTTTATGATGAAGTCGTTTGTAAGCATGAGTGCAAGCCTCACCCCAATCAACTTTCAACACGAATGCATTATATGGTGGATTTGTGGAATGTGATGTTGATGGGCGTGAAGAACAAACGTGTAATGTAAGATCTCAACAATCTTTTTACCTAGTGATTTGTAGAGAATGGAGTTCCAAGACAGATGATTTGTGTGAGACTGTAAGTGGTGATGTGTAGGTGTTTTTATTTATTTAAGGGATGTAAATAATTCTTTGGTGCACTTTTTTTTTTTGGTTTGAAAATGAGTCAAAAATAAGTGAATAAAATTGCTTGATCTTAGGAAATTAGTATAAGAAAACTGAATGGGTGTATTTGTTTTATAATTTTTGGGGAATGAGGAGAAGGACAAAAATATTTCATCAATTGAGTAGAAGGGCAGTTTTTGAAACTTTTGCATAAAGGACAAAACTATTTATTCATCATCGAAATTCACTTATGTTCGAAATTCATTGCTTAAATTCACGATTTAAATTCAACATTTAAATTCACTAATTTTAAAAATTCATCGTCGAAATTCACTAATTTTCGGGATTCACTGTCGGAATTCACCGTGTAAATTCATCGATTTCGGGATTCATCAAGAGATTCACCGATTTTCGGATTCACTGCTTGTCCTTCTCGCTATAAAATTATGCGCTTGTCCTTCTCCTATAAAAATATGTAGTCATTCCCGTTACTTAAAAATATTTCAGATTGTGTCCTTATCCCTAATTTTCCATAATTTTTAGTGATTTGTTTTTTTTTTTTTTTTTTTGTGAAGAAATAAATGAGAGTAATATCTTCTTAGGGCTAAATTACAATTTTGGTCCTCTAACTAGACACGTTTTTAGATTTTGGTCCTAGTTTTCTCTGGCGACAATTTTAGTCCTGTAAGTGGTCTTTTTTTGCAAAAATAGTCCGAACGCCGGAAAGACCACTAATAGGACTAAAATTGTTGCCGGAAAGACCACTTACAGGACTAAAGCTGTCACGCCGAAAAGACCAATTTTGCAAAAAAAACCACTTACAGGACTAAAATTGTCGCCGGAGAAAAACCAGACTAAAATTGAAAAACGTGTCTAGTTATAGGACCAAAATTGTAATTTAGCCTCTTCTTAGCGCACATTTCTTTTTGTTACAAAATGGGTCAAAAGGAATAAATGAATTGCATTCAAATTTTAATTTTTGAAACAATTCCATGCATTTTAATTTGTGAATGAATGGTTTATGTGAATCACGCAATAAATAATAAAGAGCATGCATTAAAATTTTAGTTTTTATCTTAAAAATTAGTCTAAGAATAACTCAATGGGTGTATGTATTTTTATAATTTTTTAGAGTGAATTGTGTATTTTCTTTGTGAAAGAATAAAGAATGATTTGTGTGAATCATTAATTAAATATGTTGTAATTTTTTTTTAAATGATTCTTTTGTGAAGAAATAAATGAGAGTAATGGCTGCTTTGGCGCACATTTTTTTGATTCAAAATGGTCAAAAGAAATAAATAAGATGCATCAAATTTTTTTAGTGAAATTTTTTTTCTTTCTAAAAGTGGATCTCGAATAAAATTTTAAGCATTAATACATGATGCGGGTTTGGGTGGGTAATTAGCGGGTTTGGTGTGGGTAATCGGGTAATTGATTTTAGACACCTTTGAAAACATATTAATATATAGATATACAAAAAAGCTCAGAAACCCCTATTTTGAGTAAACTCTAATACAACAATATACAAAAAGTTGTAAACCCCGCTTTTGAGTAAACTCTACTATAATTATATACAAAAAGTTGTAAACCCCGCTTTGAGTAAACTCTTCTATACAATTATATACAAAAAGTTGTAAAGCCCGCTTTTATTGTACTAAAAGTTGTAAACCCCGCTTTTGAGTAAACTCTAATACAATAATATACAAAAAGATGCAAACCCCTGCTTTGAGTAAACTATACTAACAATTATTTACAAAAAGTTTTAAACCCCGCTTTGAGTAAACTCTACTATAATTATATACGAAAGTTGTAAACCTCTCATATGAGTGAACTCTACTATAATTATATACAAAAAGTTGTTAACCCCATTTTGAGTAAACTATAATACAATAATATACTTAAAAGTTCTAAATCCCGCTTTGAGTAAACTCTACCATACAATTATTTAGAAAATACCTCCGCTTTTGAATGAACTCTAGTATAATTATATACAAAAAGTTGTAAACCCCGCTTTGAGTAAACTCTAATACAATAATATACAAAATGTTGTAAACCCCATTTTGAGTAAACTCTACTATACAATTATATACAAAAAGCTTTAAACCTCCGTTTTGAGTGAACTCTACTATAATTATATACAAAAAGTTGTAAACCTCCGCTTTGATCGAACTCTACTATAATTATATACAAAAAGTTGTATACCCTGCTTTTGAGTAAACTCTACTATACAATTATATACAAAAAGTTGTAAGCCCCCGTTTTGAATAAACTATATACAAAAAGTTGTAAACCTCCATTTTGAGTAAACTCAACTATAATTATATACAAAAGTGTAAACCTCCGTTTTGAGTGAACTCTACTATAATTATATACAAAAAGTTGTTAACCCTTGTTTTGAGTAAACTCTAATACAGTAATATACAAAAAGTTGTAAAACCCCATTTTGAGTAAACTCTACTATACAATTATTTACAAAAAGTTGTAAACCCCGCTTTGAGGAAACTCTACTATACAATTATATACAAAAAGTTATCAACCTCCGCTTTGAGTGAACTCTACTATAATTATATACAAAAAGTTGTAAACCCTGCTTTGAGTAAACTCAATACTATATACAAAAAGTTGTAAACCCCGCTTTGAGGAAACTCTACTATACAATTATATACAAAAAGTTATCAACCTCCGTTTTGAGTGAACTCTACTATAATTATATACAAAAAGTTGTAAACCCCTGTTTTGAGTAAACTCGAATACTATATACAAAAAGTTGTAAACCCCCATTTTGAGTAAACTCTACTATTCAATTATATACAAAAATTTGTAAACCCCCATTTTGAATAAACTCTAATACAATAATACACAAAAAGTTGTAAACCCCGCTTTGAGTAACTCTACTTTACAATTATTTACAAAAAGATGTAAACCCCCATTTTGAGTAAACTCTACAATAATTATATACAAAAAGTTGTAAACCTCCATTTTGAGTGAACTCTACTATAATTATATACAAAAATTTGTAAACCCCCGCTTGAGTAAACTCTACTATACAATTATATACAAAAAGTTGTAAACCCCGTTTTGAGTAAACTATATACAAAAATTTGTAAACCTCCGTTTTGAGTGAACTCTACTATAATTATAAACAAAAGGTTGTAAACCCCAGCTTTTGAGTGAACTCTAATAATACAATAATATACAAAAGTTGTAAACCCCGCTTTGAGTAAACTCTACTAAACAATTATTTACAAAAAGTTGTAAACCCCGCTCTCGAGAAAACTCTACTATACAATTATTTACAAAAAGTTGTAAACCCTGCTTTGAGTAAACATTAATACAATAATATACAAAAAGTTGTAAACCCCTATTTTGAGTAAACTCTACTATTCAATTATATACAAAAAGTTGTAAACCCCTATTTTGAATAAACTCTAATACAGTAATACACAAAAAGTTGTAAACCCTTGTTTTGAGTGAACTCTACTATACAATTATTTACAAAAAGTTGTAAACCCCCATTTTGAGTAAACTCTACAATAATTATACACAAAAAGTTGTAAACCTCCATTTTGAGTGAACTCTACTATAATTATATACAAAAAGTTGTAAACCCCCGCTTTGAGTGAACTCTACTATACAATTATATACAAAAGTTTTAAACCCCCCGCTTTGAGTAAACTATACACAAAAAGTTGTAAACCTCCGCTTTGAGTGAACTCTACTATAATTATAAACAAACCCCATTTTTGAGGGAACTCTAAATACAATAATATACAAAAAGTTATAAACCCCATTTTGAGTAAACTCTACTAAACAATTATTTACAAAAAGTTGTAAACCCCGCTTTGAGTAAACTCTACTATACAATTATTTACAAAAAGTTGTAAACCCCTGTTTTGCGTAAACTCTAATACAATAATATACAAAAAGTTGTAAACCCCGTTTTGAGTAAACTCTACTATACAATTATTAACAAAGAGTTATAAACCCCTGCTCGAGTAAACTCTACTAAAATTATATACAAAAAGTTGTAAACCCCCGTTTTGAGTAAACTCTAATACAATAATATACAAAAAGTTGTAAATCCTGCTTTTAAGTAATCTCCCGCTTTGAGTAAACTCTACTATACAATTATATACAAAAAGTTGTAAACCCCTGCTTTGAGTAAAATGTACAAAACAATTATATACAAAAAGTTGTAAACCGCAGCTTTTTGAGTAAACTCTAATACAATAATATGCAAAAAGTTGTAAACCTCCGCTTTGAGTGAACTCAACTCTACAATTATTTACAAAAGTTGTAAACCCCGCTTTGAGTAAACTCAACTATACAATTATTTACAAAAGTTATAAACCCCGCTTTGAGTAAATCAGTACTATAATTATATACAAAAGGTTGTAAACCCCGCTTTGAGTGAACTCTAATACAATAATATACAAAAAGTTGTACACACCCGCTTTGAGTAGACTCTACTATACAATTATATACAAAAAGTTGTAAACCCCCGTTTTGAGTAAACTCTACTATACAATTATATACAAAATATTGTAAAGCCCCGTTTTATTGTACAAAATGTTTTAAACCCCCGTTTTGAGTAAACTGTAATATACAAATATATACAAAAAGTTGTAAACCCCTATTTTGACTAAACTATAATACAATAATATACAAAAAGTTGTAAACCCCTATTTTGAGTAAAATCTACTATAATTATATTCAAAAAGTTGTAAACCCCCATTTTGAGTAAACTCTTCTATACAATTATATACAAAAAGTTGTAAAGCCCCCTTTTATTGTACAAAAAGTTGTAAACCCCGCTTTGAGTAAACTTTACTATAGAATTATATACTAAAAGTTGTAAACCCCGCTTTGAGCAAACTCTAATACAATAATATACAAAAGTTGCAAACCCCGCTTTGAGCAAACTCTAATACAATAATACACAAAAATCAGCAAACCCCGCTTTGAGTAAACTCTACTAACAATTATTTACAAAAAGTTTTAAACCCCGCTTTGAGTAAACTCTACTATAATTATATACGTAAAGTTGTAAACCTCCGCTTTGAGTGAACTTTACTTTAATTATATAAAAAAGGTTTTAACCCCGCTTTGAGTAAACTATAATACAATAATATACTAAAAGTTGTAAATCCTGTTTTGAGTAAACTCTACCATACAATTATTTAGAAAATACCTCGAGTTTTGAATGAACTCTACTATAATTATATACAAAAAGTTGTAAACCCCGCTTTGAGTAAACTCTAATACAATAATATACAAAAAGTTATAAACCCCGCTTTGAGTAAACTCTATTATACAATTATATACAAAACACTTTAAACCTCCGTTTTGAGTGAACTCTACGATAATTATATATACAAAAAGTTGTAAACCTCTGCTTTTTGAGTGAACTCTACTATAATTATATACAAAAGTTATAAACCCTGTTTTGAGTAAACTCTACTATAATTATAAACAAACAGTTGTAAATCCCGCTTTGAGTAAACTCTACTATACAATTATATACAAAAAGTTGTAAACCCCGCTTTGAGTAAACTCTACTATACAATTACATTCAAAAAGTTGTAAACCCTGCTTTAAGTAAATCAGACTATACAATTATTTACAAAAAGTAGTAAACCCCTGCTTTGAATAAACTTTACAATATTTATATACAAAAATTTGTAAACCTCTGCTTTTAGTGAACTCTACTATAATTAAATACTAAAAGTTGTAAACCCCGCTTGAGTAAACTCTAATACAATAATATAAAAAAAAGTTCTAAACCCCCATTTTGAGTAAACTCTTCTATAATTATATACAAAAAGTTGTAAACCCCGCTTTGTGTGAACTTCTAATACAATAATATACAAAAAGTTGTAAACCCCGGTTTTGAGTAAACTCTACTATACAATTATATACAAAAAGTTGTAAACCCCCGTTTTGAGTAAACTCTACTATACAATTATATTCAAAAAGTTGTAAACCTCCGTTTTGAGTGAACTCTACTATAATTATATACAAAAAGTTGTAAACCCCGCTTGGATTACAATAATATACAAAAAGTTGTAAGCCCTCATTTTGAGTAAACTCTACTATACAATTATATACAAAAGTTGTAAACCCCATTTTATTGTACAAAAAGTTGTAAACCCCGTTTTGATAACTCTACTATACAATTATATACAAAAGTTGTAAAACCCCGCTTTTGAGTAATCTCTACTATAATTATATACAAAAGGTGTAAACCTCCGTTTTGAGTGAACTCTACTATAATTATATAAAAACATTGTTAACCCCGTTTTTGAGTAAACTCTAATACAATAATATACAAAAAGTTGTAAAACCCCGCTTTGAGTAAACTCTACTATACAATTATTTACAAAAATTGTAAACCTCCATTTTGAGTGAACTCTACTATAATTATATACAAAAGTTGTAAACCCCCATTTTGAGTAAACTCTAATACAATAATATACAAAAAGTTGTAAACCCCGCTTTGAGTAAACTCTACTGCTTAATTATATACAAAAAGTTGTAAACCCCGCTTTGAATAAACTCTAATAAAATAATATACAAAAATTGTAAACCCTGCTTTTGATAAATTCTACTATACAATTATATACAAAAAGTTGTAAACCCCGCTTTGAGTAAACTTTACTATACAACTATTTACAAAAAGTTGTACACCCTATTTTGAGTAAAATCTACAATAATTATATACAAAAAGTTTTATACCTCCGCTTTGAGTGAACTCTTCTATAATTATATACAAAAAGTTGTAAACCCTGCTTTGAGTGACCTCTAATACAATAATATACAAAAAGTTGTAAATCCCCATTTTTAGTAAACTCTACTATACAATTATATATAAAAAGTTGTAAACCCTGCTTTTATTGTAAAAAAGTTGTAAACCCCTGCTTTTGAGTAAATTCTACTATACAATTATATACAAAAAGTAATAAACCCTGCTTTTGGGTAAACTCTAATACAATAATATACAAAAAGTAGTAAACCCCGCTTTGACTAAGCTCTACTATATAATTATTAACAAAAATTTGTAAACCCGGTTTTGAGTAATCTCTATAATAATTATATACAAAAAGTTGTGAACCTCCGCTTTGAAGTGAACTCTACTACAACTATATACAAAAAGTTGTTAACCCACATTTTGAGTAAACTCTATTACAAAAATATACAAAAAGTTGTAAACCCTCATTTTGAGTAAACTCTACTATACAATTATATACAAAAAGTTGTAAACCCGTGCTCTAAGTAAACTCTACTATACAATTATTTACAAAAGTTTAAACCCCGCTTTTGAGTAAATTCTACTATAATTATACACAAAAATTTGTAAACCCCATTCCGAGTGAACTCTAATAGAATAATATACAAAAAGTTGTAAACCCACATTTTGAGTAAACTCTACTATACAATTATAAACAAAAAGTTGTAAACCCCGCTTTATTGTACAAAAGTTGTAAACCCCGCTTTTGAGTAAACTCTACAATACAATTATATACAAAAAGTTGTAAACCCCGATTTGAGTAAACTCTACTATACCATTACATACAAAAAGTTGTAAACCCCCGCTTTAAGTAAAATGTACTATATAATTATTTACAAAAAGTAGTAAACCCCTGTTTTTTAGTCAACTTTACTATATTTATATACAAAAATTTGTAAACCTCTGCTTTTAGTGAACTCTACTATAATTATATACAAAAAGTTGTAAACCCCATTTTGAGTAAACTCTAATACAACAATATAAAAAAAGTTCTAAATGTGGGTTTAGAGTAAACTCTACTATAATTATATACAAAAAGTTGTAAACCCCGCTTTGTGTGTGAACTTCTAATACAATAATATACAAAAAGTTGTAAACCCCCGCTTTTGAGTAAACTCTACTATACAATTACATTCAAAAAGTTGTAAACCTCCGTTTTGAGTGAACTCTACTATAATTATAAACAAAAGTTGTAAACCCCGCTTTGAGTACAATAATATACAAATTGTTGTAAACCCTTATTTTGAGTAAACTATACTATACAATTATATACAAAAAGTTTTAAACCCCCGTTTTATTGTACAACAAGTTGTAAACTCCCGTTTTGAGTAAACTTTACTATACAATTATATACAAAAAGTTGTAAACCCCCGTTTTGAGTAATCTCTACTATAATTATATACAAAAAGGTGTAAACCTCCGTTTTGAGTGAACTCTACTATAATTATATACAAAACGTTGTTAACACCCGTTTTGAGTAAACTATAATACAATAATACACAAAAATTTGTAAAACCCCGTTTTGAGTAAACTCTACTATACAATTATTTACAAAAAGTTGTAAACCTCCGCTTTGAGTGAACTCTACTATAATTATATACAAAAAGTTGTAAACCCCGCTTTGAGTAAAGTTTAATACAATAATATAAAAATGTTGTAAACCCCGCTTTGAGTAAACTCTACTGCTCAATTATATACAAAAAGTTGTAAACCCCGTTTTGAATAAACTATAATACAATATTATATACAAAAAGTTGTAAACCCCGCTTTCAAAAAATTCTACTATACAATTATATACAAAAAGTTGTAAACCCCCGTTTTGCGTAAACTTTACTATACAATTATTTACAAAAGTTGTAAACCCTATTTTGAGTTAACTCTACAATAATTATTTACAAAAAGTTTTATACCTCCGCTTTGAGTGAACTCTTCTATAATTATATACAAAAAGTTGTAAACCCCTATTTTGAGTGACCTCTAATACAATAATATACAAAAGTTGTAAACCCCTTTTTAGTAAACTCTACTATACAATTATATACATAAAGTTGTAAACCCCGCTTTTATTGTAAAAAAGTTGTAAACCCCCGCTTTGAGTAAATTCTACTATACAATTATATACAAAAAGTTGTAAACCCCTGCTTTGGGTAAACTCTAATACAAAAATATACAAAAGTAGTAAACCCCCGCTTTGAGTAAGCTCTACTATACAATTATTAACAAAAAGTTGTAAACCCCTGCTTTGTGTAATCTCTACAATAATTATATACATAAAGTTGTGAACCTCCGCTTTCAAAGTGAACTCTACTACAATTATATACAAAAGTTGTTAACCAACATTTTGAGTAAACTCTAATACAATAATATACAAAAAGTTGTAAACCTTCATTTTGAGTAAACTCTACTATACAATTATATACAAAAATTTGTAAACACCTTTTTGAGTAAACTCTACTATACAATTGTATACAAAAAGTTGTAAACCCCGTTCAGAGTAAACTCTACTATAATTATATACAAAAAGTTGTAAACCCCATTCTGAGTGAACTCTAATAGAATAATATACAAAAGTTGTAAACCCACGATTTGAGTAAACTCTACTATACAATTATATACAAAAATTTGTAAACCCCGCTTTATTGTACAAAAGTTGTAAACCCTCGCTTTGAGTAAACTCTACAATACAATTATATACAAAAAGTTGTAAACCCCCATTTTGAGTAAAATCTACTATAATTATATACAAAAGTTGTAAACCTCCGTTTTGAGTGAACTCTACTATAATTATATACAAAAAGTAAACCCACATTTTGAGTAAACTATACTATACAATTATATACAAAAAGTTGTAAACCCCTTTTTGAGTAAACTCTAATACAAAGAGTTGTAAACCCCGCTTTGAGTAAACTCTATTATAAACCCCCGCTTTGAATAAACTCTACAATACAATTATATACAAAAATTGTAAAGCCCTGTTTTATTGTACAAAAAGTGGTAAACCCCGCTTTATTTAAACCCTACTATACAATTTATATACAAAAGTTGCAAACCCCGCTTTTGAGTAAACTCTACTAACAATTATTTACAAAAAGTTTTAAACCCCGCTTTGAGTAAACTCTACTATAATTATATACAAAAAGTTGTAAAACTCCATTTTGAGTGAACTATACTATAATTATATACAAAAAGTTTTAACCCTGCTTTGAGTAAACTATAATACAATAAAATACGAAAAGTTGTAATCCCCGTTTTGAGTAAACTCTACTATACAATTATTTAGAAAATACCTCCGTTTTGAGTGAACTCTACTATAATTATATACAAAAAGTCGAAACCCGATTTTGAGTAAACTCTAATACAATAATATACAAAAGTTGTAAACCCCGCTTTGAGTAAACTCTACTATACAATTATATACAAAAGCTTTAAACCTCCGTTTTGAGTGAACTCTACTATAATTATGTACAAAAAGTTGTAAACCTCCGCTTTGAGTGAACACTAGTATAATTATATACAAAAGTTCTAAACCCCACTTTGAGTAAACTCTAATACAATAATATACGAAAAGTTGTAAACCCCGCTTTGAGTAAACTATATACAAAAAGTTGTAAACCTCCGCTTTGAGTGAACTCTACTATAATTATATACAAAAATTTAAAAACCCGTTTTGAGTGAACTCTAATACAATAATATACAAAAGTTGTAAACCCTGTTTGAGTAAACTCTAATACAATAATATACAAAAGTTGTAAACCCGTTTTGAGTAAACTTTACTATACAATTATATAGAAAAGTTTTAAACCCCATTTTATTGTCCCAAAGTTGTAAACCCCCGTTTGAGTAAACTCTACTATACAATTATATACAAAAAGTTGTAAACCCCCATATTGAGTAAACTCTAATACAATAATATACAAAAGTTGTAAACCCCATTTTGAGTAAACTCTACCATACAATTATTAACAATAAGTTGTAAACTCCGTTTTGAGTAAACTCTACAAAAATTATATACAAAAACTTGTAAACCCCCATTTTAGTAAACTCTAATACAATAATATACAAAAGTTGTAAATCCTTATTTTGAGTAAACTCTACAATACAATTATATACAAAAATATATTATTGTATTATAGTTTACTTAAAACAGGGTTAACAACTTTTGTATATAATTATAGTAGAGTTCACTCAAAATGAAGGTTTACAACTTTTTGTATATAATTATAGTAGAGTTTACTCAAAACGGGGTTTACAACTTTTGTAAATAATTGTATAGTAGAGTTTACTCAAAACGTGGTTTACAAATTTTTGTATATTATTGTATAAGAGTTTACTCAAAATGGGGTTTACAAATTTTTGTATATAATTGTATAGTAGAGTTTACTCAAATCGGGTTTACAACTTTTTGTACAATAAAACGGGTTGTACCCTTTGTATATAATTGTATAGTAGAGTTTACTCAAAACGGGGTTTACAACTTTTTTATATTATTGTATTAGAGTTTACTCAAAACGGGTTAATAAATTTTTGTGTATAATTATAGTAGAGTTCACACAAAACGGAGGTTTACACTTTTTGAATATAATTATAGAAGAGTTTACTCAAAACGGGGTTTACAACTTTTGAATATAATTGTACGGTAGAGTTTACTCAAAACGGGGATTTACAACTTTTTGTACAATAAAATGGGGGTTTATAACTTTTTGTATATAATTGTATAGTAGATTTTACTCAAAACGGGGGTATACAACTTTTTGTATATTATTGCACTCAAAACCGGGGTTTACAATTTTTTGTATATAATTAAAGTAGAGTTCACTCAAAACGGAGGTTTACAACTTTTTGTATATAATGGTATAGTAGAGTTTACTCAAAACGAGGGTTTACAACTTTTTGTATATAATTGTATAGTAGAGTTTACTCAAAATGGGGGGCTTACAACTTTTTGTATATAAATGTAAAATAGAGTTTACTCAAAATGGGGTTTACAACTTTTTGATTATTATTGTATTAGAGTTTACTAAAAATAGGGCTTTACAACTTTTTGTATATAATTATAGTAGAGTTTACTCAAAATGGTGGTTTACAACTTGTTGTAAATAATTGTAGAGTAGAGTTTACTCAAAACGGGGGTTTACAACTTATTGTGTATTATTGTATTAGAGTTTACTCAAAATGGGGTTTACAACTTCTTGTATATAATTGTATAGTAGAGTTTACTCAAAACGGAGGTTTACAACTTTTTCTTTATAATTGTATAGTTGAGTTTACTCAAAACGGGGTTTACAACTTTTTGTATATATTATTGTATTAGAGTTCACTCAAAACGGGGGTTTACAACTTTTTGTATATAATTATAGTAGATTTTTTACTCAAAACGGGGTTTATAACTTTTCGTAAATAATTGTATAGTAGAGTTTACTCAAAATACGGATTTACAACTTTTGTATATAATTATAGTAGATTTTTTACTCAAAACGGGGTTTATAACTTTTCGTAAATAATTGTATAGTAGAGTTTACTCAAAATGCGGGTTTACAACTTTTTGTATAATGTAGAGTTTACTCAAAATGGGGTTTTACAACTTTTTGTATATTATTGTATTAGAGTTTACTCAAAACGGGGGCGTACCACTTTTTGTAAATAATTGTATAGTAGAGTTTACTCAAAATAGGGGTAACAACTTTTTGTATATTATTCTGTTAGAGTCTACTCAAATCGGGGGTTTACAACTTTTGTATATTATTATAGTATAGTTCACTCAAAACGGAGGTTTACAACTTTTTGTATATAATTATAGTAGAGTTTACTCAAAATATGGGTTCACAACTCTTTGTAAATAATTGTATAGTAGAGTTTACTCAAAACGGGGGTTTACAACTTTTGTATATTATTGTATTAGAGTTTACTCAAAACGAGGATTGTATATTATTGTCTCAAAACGGGTGTTAACAACTTTTTGTATATAATTATAGTAGAGTTCACTCAAATCGGAGGTTTACAACTTTTTGTATATATATTTTATACTAAAGATTACTCAAAACGGGGTTTACAACTTTTTGTATATAATTTTCTATTAGAGTTTACTCAAAACGGGGTTTACTGGCCAGATATTATCAGTATTAGAGTTTACTCAAAACGGGGTTTCGTAAGCCGCTTTTCCCCACCGTGGCTTTTTAACAATCCGGTCGATATCACATTGTTACTTCCTGAAAACTACAAACCTTTTTTGTACTTGTTTTGTACCCAAAGACTACTTAACGGTTTGATTTTTGATTCCTTGTACAAGGCCACCGTGATGTCCTTTTTGCTTGCCGCTTGCGCCGCCATGCCCTATTTATCGTTCGTCGTTATCACATCGTGATTTCAAAGAAAATTAAAAACTTTTTTTCGTACTTTTTTGTACCCACCGATTACTTAATGGTGTGATGTTTGATTCCTTGTACAAGGCGATTCCGTGTCCGCTTTCTCTTAACGCTTTATGCGACCGTGCCTTATATAACGCTACGGTCGATATCACATCATCACTTCAAGAAAATCACAACCTTATTTTTCATAGTTTTTCATATCCACAAAATACTTAACAAAGTGATTTTTGATTCCTTATACATGGCCATTCGGGTATCCGCTTTGCATGCCGTTTACGCCCACGTGCCTTATTTAACGCTCGTTGATATCACATTGTTGCTTCAAGAAAATTACCAACTTTTTTTCATTTTTTTACCCACGAGTACTTAACGGTGTGATTTTTTGTTCCTTGTACAAGGCTATTCGGGTGTCCGTTTCACATGCCGTTTGCGCCGCTATGCCTTATTTAATGTTCTCGTCGATATCACATCGTTACGTCGAAGAAAATCACAACCTTATTTTTCGTCCCTTTTTCATACCCACAGATTATTAACGGTGTGATTTTTGATTCCTTGTACAAGGCCATTCGGGTGTCTGTTTTGCATGCCATTTGCACCGACGTGTCTTATTTAACTTTCTCGTCGATATCACATCGTTGCTTCAACGAAATTACGCACCTTTTTTCATAATTTTTTGTACCCATCGTGCTATTTTTTATTACTTGTACAAAGGCATTCTTGTGTCCGTTTGCTCGCCGTTTGCACCGCCGTGCCTTATTTATCATTGTGGTCAATATCACATCGTTACTTCAAAGATAATTACAAACCTTTTTTGTACTTTTTGTACCCACACAAAGATTTTAACGGTGTGATTTTTATACCTTGTACAAGGCCATTCTGGTCTCCTTTTTCTTGCCGTTTGTGCCGCCGTGCCTTATTTATCGCTTACGGTCAATATCACATCGATAATTCAAAGAAATTACAAACTATTTTTTCAGACTTTTTGTACCCACCGATTACTTAACGGTGTGAATTTTGATTCCTTGTACAAGGCCATTCGGTGTCCGTTTCGCATGCCGTTTGCTCCGCCGTGCCTTATTTAATGTTTTGGTCGATATAACATCGTTACTTCAAGAAAATTACGACCTTTTTCCATACTTTTTCTTACCCAAAGAGTACTTAACGGTGTGATTTTTGATTCCTTGTAAAGGCAATTCTTGTGTCCGCTTTCATGTTTTTTTGCGCTACTGCACCTTATATATCGCTCGTTTATATCACATCGTTATTTCAAAAAAATTAACAACTTTTTATACCTTTTATTGTAGCCAGAGTACTTAAAGGTGTATTTTGATTCCTTGTACAAGGCCATTCTAGTGTCCGTTTCGCATGCCGTTTACGCCCGACATGCCTCATTTAACGCTAAGTCGATATCACATCATTACTTTGAAGAAAATCATAACCTTATTTTCATACTTTTTAATACCCACAAAGTACTTAACGGTGTGATTTTTGATTCCTTGTACAAGGCCATTCAGTGTCCGTTTTGCATGCCGTTTGCGCCGCCGTGCCTTATCTAACATTCGATCATGATGCAATACGTGCCCAAGAAATGGTTAAGGATCAATTGCGAGCTATGAAAACCTAGTCCTAGAGTCTCCAACCTAGGCTCAAGGCTAAGAACACACAACGCTTGCTCAACACGCGATTTGTTCTTAAGGGTGTGTCTTCTACGATGGAGAGAAAACTCACTCACAAGTGATTGTTTTTAAGCCGACTCGACTTAAAGAAGAGAAACTTCTTTCAATATAATAATAATGATTTTCATAATTGATTGTTCATAATATTACAAGTAGAATGCCTTTATATAGGCTACAAAATAGAAGACTAATTAACTTCTAAGCAATGTGGGATAAATTACTAAGTAATTTTCGCCACTTTATTTCCTAGTGGGCCTAACTTGACTATAATAAGCCCAAATGGCTTTTATTTGCTGAAAATAAACACATGAACCAACATACTACCATATAGGTAAAGGTGTCCTAAACCCAATCGGGTTGGACCGGATCCGACCGGTCGGGTCATTTACTGATCTATTTAGTTTATGTAATAACTTTATTATGATTAATAAAAGCGCTTATGTTATTATATATTGTTTATCTTCATGTTATTTGTTGTATATATATAGTAACATCCCTAGTATCAAACTACGATAGAGAAACCATGATAGTGATTGTGGTTGATGAGATCTCTAATCACTATAACAAGTTTGGTACTTAAATGTCTCTAGCGTATTGTCAAATGGGACATTGATAGTATACTCAGACTAGCACATATTGGATGTCTTCTATCTTTTAGAAGATAGGGATAGATCTGGTCTATCGAAGTGTAGGGACACTTGGACTTTACGTGGACATGTATTAGAGAATGCGTACGTTAGAATGACCCACTTACATTAAGTGTCAAACTATGTGGCGGTTGTGTAATTATCCTTTTGACCGGAGTCTTCATGGCATCACGGTGTGGATTGTCATGCTTTGACACTATTGAGATTTCTCCTAACCATGGGGCGATCATGCGGTAGTGATTGGGTATGATATTGAAGCATCGCGGAGTATACATGATTGGTCGCCCCGAGAATCGCGTATCCTATGATTGGGATCGAATATCCAAAATGGCCTTCTTATAAGGAATGTCTAGCTCTAGAAATCTTTGCAAAGTGGGAGTAAATGTGTTATTCGAGAGAGCAATCCAGTTATTATAAGATACGATCATTAATGTATTGACACTCGAGATACGATCGTATGGATATTATTTCAAATGACGGATTATAAGTTACACGATGGCTCGCTTCACATGAAAGGTAGTAGTCATTGCTTTTGACTCTTCCGATGATTGGGGGTCACGGTGTGTTGCTTGACGCTATCCCGTGATAGTTAGGCATGAAGGGCATTTTAGTAAATTGCACTTTGTGTCTACGGCCAACATATTTGAAGCCTATCGGGTCACACATATATGAACACCGAGTCGGATTAAAATACGGTTATAATTGATAGCCAAATAAGGAAAGTTTATCTCTAGTCTATAAAGGTTGTAGTGGTAAATTAATATGATGGTATTTATTTATTATGAATAAATAAAATACAAGATATTAATTATATTAATTAAAGAATATTCCGAAGTCAATTAGTTGACTAATGGGCGCCATTTTTAAGTGTATAAGATACACTTGGATTGTGCACTTTAATTAATATGATTACCATAATATTAATTGATTTTGGAAAATAGATTTATGGTAATAAGATAATTATAATCAATATAAGATATTGGCAAAATTAATTATAATAAATGAGATAAATCAATCTAATAGATTTTCCTTATTTTATTGGGAAAAGGTTTTCTTCTTCACACACATATGGGCGCCACATCTAGCTATAAATAAGAGGTGGGTGTCAAGCTCTTTTGTACATCACAATATCAAGAGCTCGTAGTTCTTGTGTAATATAAAGAGCAACCTATAGTGAGTTTGTAAGAGAGAAAAAGGCCGGTCTAGCAACCGGAGTTTTCCAATAGCAATCTAAGGAGGATTCCGGCAAGGGTTTCGTGTTGATTAGCGATAGAGGCCGGACGCGTGGGCGGCTTGCGCCTTTGAACTACTCTCCGACGACGGTCAAAGCGACGATCTTATAGATCATCAAGGTATAACCGTCAAACTACTTAACGTGTTTATTGCATTAAACGAAGAACGATCTAGAAAAAGGAAATCAAATTTTAAATTCTGCTGCGTTAAACTAGTGATTTCCTAACGAAGGGTATCGAGCGGACTTGAGCTTAAGCAATAAGCATAATTTAATTGCGTAGTAATTAATCGATAGATGCAAGATTTAAATCACAAGACATTAAAACAAAACAAAAAAATTAGGTTTTTGGAGGGCTCAAACCGACTAGCGGCGCCCCCTTCCTCAATGTGGCGGCGGCAAAGCCGCTTTGAAGGCTCGCCATCCATCGGCCGTCCTCTTCCAATGGGGAGATCAACCCTTTTCATTTTGTGATATTTATTGTGCATAGATATCTCGTTTGTTTAGTTGTGTCATATGGCCAACGAATGGTTCAATTAGTTTGGGCCATTGGGAAACCATATGGCATATTGGCCTTTCCAAATTTTGATTTGGAATAGGCCTATGCCTTTTTCAAATATTTGATTTGTAAATGGCCTAGGCCTCAGCCACTTCCAAAATTTTGATTTTGGAAAGTGGTCGAGTCTGCATGAGCCTCATACAAGCATAGAAGAGGAGCTCTGCAGTTGGCTTTAATGTCCGACCTTTGCCGATTTGAATGTATAACATTTATTTTGTGAAATGTTGATATGTCTATTATGTTTACGTAAAATTATACCAAGTTCCGTTTTAATCCATATTACGCTATTTTGGACTCATTTCAACCCGATTTGAACCTAAACCAAAATTATTTGGCCTTTCCAAATATTTGATTTGGAATAGGCCTAGGCCCTTTTCAAATATTTGATTTGTAAAAGGCTTAGACATAAACCACTTTCAAAATTTTGATTTTGGAAAGTGGCCGAACCTAAGCCAAATTTAGTTACGAAAGGAAACAAATAGAGACTTTATAATTTTAATTTTATTTTGAATAGTTCAAATTTAATTGAAATTAAAATCGATTTAAAATTTAATGTTAATTTTAATTTTCGATTAAGTCACATAGTTAATTAAAAGTTATTTAATTATTTGATTAAAAAAGACGATAAGTAGATAAAATTAGAATTTAATCTTTTTCATAAGATAAAATTGTATGGATTAGATGTGTAGATATAATGTGATTATTGTTAGGTTTTATGCCCGAAAGACAATTTGTAATTGTTTTCTTTAAATAAATGATGAAATTTATTTCATCTTATTTATTCGCATTTATTGCCAATATGTATACACTACTGAAAACCCTAAGTACCTTGTTTATGTAATCACATAACTCGGTGTATGGTTGTACATAAGAGGATTGAGTTAGTGAGATGTAATTAAAATTAACTTAGTCCGTAGCGTTTATTAATCTGAGTACGGGTCTCATGATTAATTTGCTATTAATGCGCCTGAACACTTTACGGTGTGACAAGGTCTTATCCGGATTTGTCGGTAATAGGGTACTAGTGGGGCATTTATATATGATGATAATCATATAGATCGGACCGATTTGATTTGAGTTCTCGATATAATTCCGTGTCGAGAAGTCTTATCAAATCACAAGATGATCATAAATGGATTAATCTCAATCCTGAGGTGATCACGCACAACCGCTTAGACTAGGGTAGAGTTTAATGTGTTAGTAAGGATCACTTCGTAGTATGTGGTCCAACACTTCTCATTGGCTCTATTCTAGGGTGAGTGAGTAGTTTGTGTTATCACAGATATGGAATCCATTCCTTCTCTCGGGAAGTAGATGACAGGCTTCCTTTATTTGTTGACCCTAAAACGATCGATGGGCCCGATTCATATTATATTGGTTATGAACTAATTGATCACTAGGGGTTAATGGTAAATAAGGATAATGTGTTTCGAGAAGGGTTTACGGAAATATCCCGAATCGAAGTGAGCGATCTATGGAGGATTTATCCGTATGTAATGATTATATCATTGGACAATTTAGACTCATAAATTGAGTGTAAGTTATCTATATTCGATAGAGTTCGAGTTGGGTTTATGGTGGTGTAACCCGGAATTAATAGGTTGGATATAATTATTCAATCGACGGATAATTTTATTCGACTTATTGTAGCTACTAAATATGGGTCCACGGTCCCCGACGTGGCTCTAATATAGCATATAGGTTTTCTCGTCGTTGCACCTCAATTATAATTAAATAGTGGATTGGGCTATTTAATTGATATGTGGATTAATTGTTTAGTTGGACTAAATAATTAAATACACGGAAAAAACATTTTTCGTGGACTCGGCCCAAATTGGTGTGTTGACCTTTTTGACCTAATTGGTCAAATAAAGAAACATGCGTGTACACTTAGGTTGGGTTTACAAGTGGCGCATGTTTTGATTATTTAATTATTAAGGAATTAGTTTTCTTGGATAATTATTTGACATGTGATTTATCTTTTATTTGTTAATTGATAATTCATGGAATATTAGATAATAATATGATTTATCCTAATTTGTTTGGGATAATTATTTTATTTATCTTTTATTTGGAATAAAGGATTATTCTAATAATTATCTCTTAATTATTAAATCCTTGGAGGACAAGGATTACTCTCTATATATAAGAGAGTTCTCCCAAGCCTTTTGACACAAGAGATAACACGCCATTATTGAAAGAAAACTAGCTTGGAATTTTTCACTATTTTCTTTGGGTTTTGAGTTGGAATAATCTTCGGATTATTCCGGTAGCATATCAAGGAGGTCCAGTGCGGGAGACACCATCCAATTGGTGTTCTTTGGGAGACATACGTTGGAAGACGGTGGCTGCTCAATCACGTGTTCAAGGAGCCTTTTGTTCTTGGAGTTAAGCACCATAAAAAGGTAGGCTCCCAAACCCCTTGTAGTTTAGATCTTAAATTTATGTTCTTTGTTTCGTTTAGATCTAGATCCGATGCATTCATTGCGTAATCGGGTCAATCTATGATTGATCCGACGATATTACATTTAACAAGTGGTAGCAGAGCCTTTGATCTAACGATCAAAGAATATGAGTTTTAGATCTAGGAGTGAAAAAGCATGTTTTAGGTGTTTTATTTCGTTTTTTTGGTTAAATTCAAATTTATTCATGTTGTATGCTTGTGAATGTTGTGGTTGAAGAGATGGATTGGGGTTGGTATTGTTTATCCGTAGATCTATTTTGTAGCTCCTTTGTTTAGTAACAATTGAGCATAAAATTGTATTTTTATGTCAATTTCGAAATTCCATGTAAAAGTAGCATCTTTTATTGTAATTTTGTTGTTCGGGCTCGAAAAGTTGAAGATCTTGAAGAAAAGATGCAGATCAAGGCGAAACCAAAGGTATGAGCGAGGAGAAACGGCTAAAAACCTTGTTTTTAAGGCTGTCCGAACCTTTAGCAGCATTAAAAACGTCACAACAACTTCTGTTTTTCTTTAAACAGCGGTAGTAGCGACTTTGTGTGGCGCTTTTCGCGTTTGCAAAATATTTTTTTCAAAACCCTAGCTTGCGGCTAGGGTAAAAACATCTTGGTGGTTTTAATTTTAATTTTTTATATAATCTGTATTTCTTTTAATTCAATTAGACATATAATAAAAAAATATTAATTATTTTTGGAAATAATTGATATTCACGCATTACTTTATAAAATAAAAAAGGTTTTATAAGGTTTTATTTAATTATAATAAATTGGTTTTATTTGATTAAAAGCCTTTTCTCCTCTCGGGTGTTCGTGGGTTCGTGATCCGGCGGTTCGAGTTCGAGATTCAAGATCAAGACTCAAGACATAGTATAAGTATTAAACAAGAAAATTAAAACGGGGATATTTGATGCCTTAGTCATTGAGCTCTGCTACCAACCGATGCGATACGTGCCCAAGAAATGGCTAAGGGATCAATGACGAGCTATGAAAACCTAGTCCTAGAGTCTCGACCTAGGCTCAAGGCTAAGAACACACAACGTTTGCTCAACACGCCGATTCGTTCTTAAGGGGTGTCTTCTACGACGAAGAGAAAACTCACTCATAGTGATTGTTTTTAAGCCGACTCGACTTAAAAAAGAAAAACTTCTCTCAATATAACAATAATGATTTTAAGTAATTCATAGTCCATAATATTACAAGTAGAATGCCTTTATATAGGCTACAAAATAGAAGACGAACTAACTAAGCAATGTGGGATAAATTACTTAGTAATTTTCGCCACTTTATTTCCTAGTGGGCCTAACTTGACTATAATAAGCCCAAATGGCTTTTATTTCTTTGAAAATAAACACTTGACCCAACATACTACCATATAGGCAACTCCCAAAATGGGCTTTTGGCCTTTTCTACTAAAAACATCATAAACGAACGGAAATAAATTAAATCAAACCCAATAGGCCTAATAGACCTAATTGGACACAAACAATGCGCATTGGCTTCTATCTTCGATCTTCTTGCTTCTTGGATAAGCCAAGCGTCCTCATTCTTCTTGAATTGGATCACATCGGATCGATATCATATCGTTACTCCAAGAAAATCACAACCTTATTTTTCATACTTTTTCATACTTAAAGGTAATTAACGGTGAAATTTTTGATTCCTTGTACAAGGCCATTCAGATTCCGTTTTGCATGCCGTTTGCACCGCCGTGCCTTATTTAACGTTTCGCCGATATCACATCGTTACTTCAAGAAAATTACAAACTTTTATTTTTTTACTTTTCCCATACCAATATAGTACTTAACGGTGTGATTTTTGATTCCTTGTAAAAGAGACTTTGTGTGTCCGTTTTGCATTTTTTTGCGCCTCCGTGCCTTATTTATTGTTCCTCGTCGATATCACGGCGTTAATTTAAAAAAATTACTTTTTTGTACCCATAGAGTACTTAACGAAGTGTGATTTTTGATTCCTTGTACAAGGCCATTCGGGTGTCCGTTTTGCTTGCCGTTTGTGCTACCGTGCCTTATTTAACATTACAGTCGATATCACATTTTTACTTCAAAGAAAATTACAAACTTTTTCATATTTTTTACCGAAAGAGTACTTAACGGTGTGATTTTGATTCCTTGTACAAGGCCTTTCAGTGACCGTTTGCATTTCGATTGCGCCGTTGTGCCTTATTTAACGTTAAGTCGATATCATATCATTACATCGAAGAAAATCACAACCTTATTTTTCGTACTTCTTTCATACCCATATAGTACTTAACGGTATGATTTTTGATTACTTGTACAAGGCCATTCGGTGTCCGTTTATGCCGTTTGCACCGACGTGCGTAATTAAAGTTCTAGTCGATATCACAATGTTACTTTGAAGAAAATTACAAACGTATTATCATATTTTTGCCCATAGAGTACTTAACGGTGTGAATTTTGATCCTTTGTACAAAGCCATTCGAAGTCGGTTTAGCGTGCCGTTTGTGCCGCCGTGCCTTATTTAACGTTAAGTCGATATCACATTGTTACTTGAAGAAAATCACAACATCATTTTTAACACTTTTTCATACCCATATAGTACTTAACGGTGTGATTTTGATTCCTTGTACAAGTCCATTCAGTGTACTTTTGCATACCGTTTGCACCGCCGTGCCTTATTTAAAGTTTTGGCGATATCACATCGTTATTTTCAAGAAAATTACAACCTTTTATTTTGTACTTTTCCCATACCTATATAGTACTTAACGGTGTGATTTTCGATTCCTTGTACAAGGAAATTTGTGTGTCCGTTTTGCATGTTTTTTACGCCTTCGTGCCTTATTTATTGTTTTAGTCGATATCACATCGTTACTTTAAAAGAAAATTACAAATTTTTTTCATACTTTTTTGTACCCACCCATCGATTACTTAATGATGTGATTTTTGATTCCTACAAGGCCATTCTGGTGTACGTATTGCATGGCGTGTGCGCGCCGTGCCTTATTTAATGTTCGTCGATATCAAATCGTTACTTCGATGAAAATCAAAACCTTATTTTTCGTGACTTTTTCATACCCATAAAGTACTTAACGGTGTGATTTTTGATTCCTTGTACAAGGCCATTCGGTGTCCGTTTCACATTCCGTTTGCGCCGACGTGCCTTATTTTACTTTCTCGGTCGATATCACTTTGTTACTTGAAGATAATTACAAACTTTATTTCATATATTTTTACCCACGAGTACTACTTAACGGTGTGATTTTGGATTCCTTGTACAAGGGAATTCCGGTGTCCGTTTCGCATGCCGTTTGTGCCGCCGTACACGTTCTCGTCGATATCACATCGTAACTTCAAAATAAGTTAAAACCCTTTTTTCGTACTTTTTGTACCCACAGAGTACTTAATGAAGTGACTTTTGATTCCTTGTACAAGGGCATTCTAGTGTCCGTTTTGCTTGCGCGTTACGCGCGCCGTGCCTTATTTATCGTTTTGGTCGATATCACATCGTTACTTGAAAGATAATTACAAACCTTTTTTCGTACTTTTATTAGTACCCACAAAGTACGTAACGGTGTGATTTTATACCTTGTACAAGGCCATTATGGTCACTTTGCTTTCCTTGTCGTTTGCGCCGCCGTGCCTTATTTATCGTTCTAGTCGATATCACCTCGAACTTCAAAGAAAATTACAAACTTTATTTTCGTACTTTTTTGTATCCACCGATTACTTAACGGTGTGATTTTTTATTCCTTGTACAAGGCCATTCGGGTGTCCGTTTCGCATGCCGTTCGCGCGCGCCGTGCCTTATTTAACATTCGGCGATATCATATCGTTACTTCAAAGAAAATTATGACACTTTTTGTGCTTTTTCTTACCCACAGTACTTAATGGTGTGATTTTGATTCCTTGTACAAGGCAATTCATCCATCCGTTTCTCATGTTTTTATGACGATGTACCTTATTTTTCGTTCGTCGATATCACATCGTTATTCCAAACAAAATTAAAAACTTTTTTTGTACTTTTTCATTCCCCAGAGTACTTAACGATGTACTTTTGATTCCTTGTATAAGGCAATTCTAGTGTCCGTTTTGATTCCTTGTACAAGGCCATTCAGTGTCCGTTTTGCCAGGCGGCTGGCGCCTTATTGTTCCATATTTAACATTCTTGTCGATATCACATCGTTACTTTGAATAAAATTACAACCTTTTATTTTCTACTTTTTCCATACCTATATAGTACTTAATGGTGTGATTTTTGATTCCTTTTACAAGGGAATTTGTGTGTCCGTTTTGCATGGTTTTACGCCACCGTGCGTTATTTATTGTTCTGGTTGATATCACATCGTTACTTTAAACACAATTAAAAACTTTTTTTTGTACACACAGAGTACTTAATGGTGTGATTTTTGATTCCTCGTACAAGGCTATTACGTATCGATTTAGCATGCCGATTGCACCGACGTGCCTTATTTAACAATCTGGTCGATATCATGTAGTTACTTCAAAGAAAATTACAAACCTTTTTTTCATACTCTTTTTGTACACATAGAGTACTTAACAGTGTGATTTTAGATTCTTTGTAAAAGGCGATTCGATGTCCGTTTTGGTTGCCGTTTGCGCCGTCGTGCCTTATTTATCGTTACGTCGATATCACATTAGTACTTCAAAGAAAATTACAAACTTTTTTTGTACTTTTTTTGTACCCACCGATTACTTAATGGTGTGATTTTGATTCCTTGTATAAGGCAATTACGGTGTCCGTTTCGCTTGCCGTTTGAGCCGCGTGCCTTATTTAACGTTACGTAGATATCACATCATTACTTGAAGAAAATCACAACCTTATATTTCATACTTTTTCATACCCACAAAGTACTTAACGATGTGATTTTTGATTCCTTATACAAGGCCATTCGGGGTCCGTTTATGCCGTTTGCGTCGACAGAGTACTTAACGTTCTTGTCGATATCACATTGTTACTTGAATAAAATTAAAAACTTTTTTAAATTTTTATACCCACAGAGTACTTAACGGTGTGATTTTTATTCCTTGAACATGGCCATTCGGTGTCCATTTCGCATGCCGTTTACGCCGCTATGCATTATTTAACGTTTTGGTTGATATCACATCATTACTTGAAGAAAATTACAACCTTATTTTTGTTCCTTTTTCATACCCATAAAGAACTTAACGGTGTGAGTTTTGATTCCTTGTGAGGCCATTCGGGTCCGTTTTGCATGCCGTTTGCGCCGACGTGTCTTATTTAACTTTCTGGTCGATATCACATTGTTACTTCTAAGAAAATTACAAACCTTTTTTTCATTCTTTTTCATATCCCCTGTTTGGTTTAGGGTTGGATTGGGGTTGGATTGAGTCATGAGAGAGAAAATAAAATAAAATAATGTAAAGTAATGATTATAAGGTTGAAATGTTGTATTAAAATTTGTGTTGATGAAGAAATGATCGGTGAGAGAAATTTTAATGAAATATTATATTGATAAAGTAATGGTTGAATAGTGTAGGTGGTGAATAAAATGAATTGATTAATATTATTTTATTTGTAGATGGTGAAATGATTGGCGGCGAAATATTAATAAAATAATAAAATTAATAAAATAATAGTAAATAAGATAGTTGGTGAATAAAATATTAAGTTGGATCCAAATGGATCGATCCGACTGAAACCAAACGGGGTAGATTACATAAAGGTGTGATTTTGATTCCTTGTACAAGGCCATTCGGGTGTCCGATTTGCATGCCGTTTGCGCCGACGTGTCTTATTTAACTTTCTCGTCGATATCACATTCTTACTTCACGAAAAACTAAAAACCATTTTTGCATACTTTTTCATACAATCATACCCATAGAGTACATAACGGTGTGATTTTTGATTCCTTGTACAAGGCCATTCGGGTATCCGTTTTGCATGCCGTTTGCGCCGATGTGTCTTATTTAACAATCTGTCGATATCACATTGTTACTTTCAAGGAAATTACAAAACTTTTACAGTACTTGTTTTGTATCCAAAGACTACATAACGGTGTGATTTTTGATTCCTTGTACAAGGCCATTGTGATGTCTGTTTTGCTTGCCGTTTGCGCCGCCGTGCCCTATTTATCGTTACGTCGATATCACATCGATATTTCATAGAAAATTACAAACTTTTTTTCATGCTTTTTTGTACCCACCGATTACTTAATTGTGTGATGTTTGATTCCTTGTAGAAGGCGATTCCGGTGTCTGTTTGAATAACGTTTATGCAGCCGTGCCTTATTTAACGTTACGGTTGATATCACATCATCACTTGAAGAAAATCACAACCTTATTTTTCATAGTTTTTCATACCCACAAAGTACTTAATAGTGTGATTTTTGATTCCTTATACATGGTCATTCGGGTATCCGTTTCGCATGCCGTTTACGCCCACATGCCTTATTTAACGTTACGGTTGATATCACATTGTCGTTTGAAGAAAATTATGAACTTTTTTGCATTTTTACCCACGAGTACTTTACGGTGTGATTTTTTATTCCTTGTACAAGGCCATTCGGGTGTCCGTTTCGCATGCCGTTTGTGCGCCGTGCCTTATTTAACGTTTTGGTCGATATCACATCGTTACGTCGAAGAAATCACAACCTTATTTTTCATACTTTTTCATACCCATAGATTACTTAACGGTGTGATTTTTGATTCCTTGTACAAGGCCATTCGGTGTCCGTTTTGCATGCCGTTTTCACCGACGTGTCTTATTTAACTTTCAGTCGATATCACATCGTTACTTCAAAGAAATTATAGACCTTTTTCCTACTTTTTGTACCCACAGTGTGATTTTTGATTACTTGTATAAGGGCATTCTAGTGTCCGTTTTGCTGCCGTTTGCACCGCCGTGCCTTATTTATCGTTCGGTCGATATCACATAGTTACTTCAAAGATAATTACAAACCTTTTCTCATACTTTTTGTACCCATAACGATGCGATTTTTGATAAGTGTACAAGGCCATTACGGTCACCATTTTGCTTGCCGTTTATTGCCGTTTGCCGTGCCTTATTTATCGTTACGTCGATATCACATCATAATTCAAAGAAAATTAAAAACTTTTTTGGTACTTTTTGTACCCACCGATTATAACATGTGATTTTTGATTCCTTGTACAAGGCCATTCGGTTATCTGTTTATAAAGCCGTTTGCGCCGCCGTGCCTTATTTAATGTTACGTCGATATAACATCGTTACTTGAAGAATATTACAACCTTTTATTTTGTACTTTTCCCATACCTATATAGTACTTAACGGTGTGATTTTTGATTCATTGTACAAGGGACTTTGTGTGCCCATTTTGCATGTTTTTGCACCGCCGTGCCTTATTTATTGTTCAGTCGATATCACATCGTTACATTAAAAAAAAACCTTTTGTAATTTTTTGTACCCACAGTACCTAATGGTGTGATTTTTAATTCATTGTTTATGGGCATTACGGTGTCCGTCTCGCATGCCGTTTCCGCCCGACATGCCTTATTTAACAATCCGGTTGATATCACATTGTTATTTCAATGAAAAGTAAAAACATTTTTTTCAGTACTTTTTTTTGTACCCACAGAGTACTTAACATTGTGATTTTTAATTCCTCGTACAAGGCCATTCGGTTGTCCGTTTTGCTTGCCGTTTGTGCCGACGTGCCTTATTTAAGTTCCGGTGGATATCACATAGTTATTTCAAAGAAAATGACACAATTTTTTCATATTTTTTAACCCAAAGAGTACTTAACGATGTGATTTTTGATTCCTTGTACAAGGTCATTCGGTGTCCGTTTAGCATGCCGTTTACTTGTTGCCGTGCATTATTTTAACGTTAAGTCGATATAACATCGTTACTTCAAAGAAAATCACAACCTTATTTTTCATACTTTTTGATACCCATAGAGTACTTAACGGTGTGATTTTTGATTCCATGTACAAGGCCATTCGGGTGTCCGTTTTGCTGCCGTTTTTACCGGCGTGTCTTATTTAACTTTCGGTCGATATCACATCGTTACTTCCAAGAAAATTACAAAACTTTTTTCGAGACTTTTTCATACCCATAGAGTACTTAATGGTGTGATTTTTGATTCATTGTACAAGGCCATTCGGGTATCCGTTTGCATGCCGTTTGTGCCGGCGTGTCTTATTTAACTTTAAGTCGATATGACATCGTTACTTCAAAGAAAATTATCAACAATTTTTTTGTACCCACAGAGAATTTAAAAGTGTGATTTTTGATTTATTGTACAAGGGCATTATAGTGTCTATTTTTCTTTCCATTTGCGCCGTCGTGCCTTATTTCTCGTTTTGGTCGATAGGGGTGCACAAGCAAATCTGTGTATTTGAAGAACAATATGTTCCATACGAGCATCCAAAGATCTTTCTCCCACCCTATTTTTTCCAACACACTTCACGACTTTGTGTTTGCACCATTGGTTTCAATACTCTTGGATTGTTGTATCTAAGTTCTTGTACATTGGAAAAACATGAGGATTGTTGAACACTTTGATCTTGTCCTACTTTAATTCTCGACTTTGAGCAATACAATCACACTCTTTGAGAGAACAAAATGTCTGGAATCCAATTGAAGAGTTAGAAATAAGGCTCTAAGCTTAGGCACAAGCTCTCAAAACCATGTATGAACAACAAGTTGAATGCATACAACAACTTTGTGGCCGATGAGGCAATTTGAACAATTTAAGAAGCTCACGAATCCCACGAGGTGGCCAATGAAACCGGGTTGAAACTCCACCTGAGAATACTCCGAGCAAGATGATGAGATCGAAGATAACGAAGAGGAGACTGTTGAAGCACCATGGGAAACTCGAGGTATTAAAACAAAAAATTACGGCATTTAAAGGTAACTCTAATCCCAATGAATATTTTGCTTGGGTAGTTAAAGTCGAACAAATTTTTAATTGTCATACTTATTCTAAACGTACCAAATTTGATCTTGCTACTAGTGAATTTGAGGAACGACATATTCTATGGTTCCACAAAACTAATGAAAAGCGCAGAAATTGAGGCAACAAGTGTTTCTACTTGGGAGGACCTTAAGGATGAAATGCACCGTAAGTGGGTCCCCGAATCATATCGGCGAGATCAAGTAAGGAATTTTCAAACTAAAAATCTGTTCAAGCATATCAAGATGAATTGAAATGGCCTTAATCTGAGCGGATACCGAAGAGTCCGAGGAACAATCCATGGCGATTCTTAGGAGTATTATGGTGAGATAGGCGATCTCATTGAAATGATGAATTGCACAACCTATGATAAGATGGTACATGCGGCCTTAACTAAGGAGAAGCGACACAAGAAAAGAAAGTCATAATTTTTGAAGAGTGTTTAGGTACCACACCATCTAAGTCTACATTTTTCCAATCCAAAGGCAACAGAGGTAAGTTTCCTTCTAAAAACTCATTTGTTAAATATACCCCTCCCCAATTTTCAAATGATCGATCTAACCATGCCCCAAGAACTAAGGAATCGACAAGGGTAAATCAGTAGTTTCTTACGACAATGCCATGCATTGTTACAAGTGTGAAGGGTTGGGACACAGGGCTAGCAAATGTGTTAACAAAAGGGCTTATGTTTCATTTGGATATGGTATGTATCATCATCCAGCCGGAAGACAAAAATGAGCAATCACATGATGAACAAGAACCCGTTGGAGATAACGAAGAGGATGATCAAGGAATTCAATTTGATGAAGGTGATATGTTTGTTGCAAAAAAGGTCCTAAGTGCTGTAACACAGTTGGACAATAATGAGGTTCAACGTGAGAATATTTTCCAAACTCGTTGCCTTATTGGAGGTAAATTATGCATGATGATTATTGACTCGGGAAGTCAGATGAATGCAATCAATGATGAGGTTGTTAAAAAGCTGGGCTTTTACACCATTAAACATCCCCAACCTTATAAATTTCAATGGTTGAATGATTGTGGTTCCATTAAAGTTACTAAGTAGGCATATGTGACCTTTAGTCTATCAAAGTATGAAGATAAATTCTTTGTGACATGGTTCCTATGCATGTCACCCATATATTGCTTGGCCGCCCATGGCGATTTGACAAGCGTGTCATATATGATGGCTACTCTAATAAATATTGTCGATGAATAAGAGTAAGCGCATCACCTTGGCCCCGTTAACGCCATAAGAGGCTCACACCGATTAGGTCAAGTTTGTTAAGAAAATAGAAACAAGGCACAATAATACTCGAGCACGTCACGGATTCTAAATCTACAAAAGCAAAGCCTCCACCGAGATTTCCAAGGTGGATTAACACATTCGTGACAAAAAGGATGTTACATGACTGTTCGATTCGCCTTTCCTTTTCATATACAAGGATTCATCCCTATTACTTCTGATGACGGTCAAGTTATAAAAATAACTCGATACCTATATAACCTAATAGCAAGAGAACTAGGTTCAATCGTAGTATAGCTAGATTGAGTCGAGGTCGATCCACGAAGACTCGGCGTAAATAAGTACAACGTTATTAAACTAAAAATAGATTAAAGGCGGTCTCCGACCAACAAATAACGTAAAAATAAAGGTTGACATGATAGAAAACACAAAGATTAACAATACGATAGTAGACACTAAAACACTTATTTTTATGGTTTTATAAGACTCTAACAAACGGTATTGATTACGCTAGTAGTAATTACTCCCCATATATGTATATCTAAGCCGAGACAGAAAAGACATTAAGGTTGATTATATTTTGGCAACGGGAGCCATCCCCTAAACTGGATCTAATTTGTGAACGGATAGAAGATCTTTATGCTTAATTACGAATCCTTCCTTGGATAGGATAGAACATCATATAACAAGCATACTATACCAAACTATGGATGCCGATCTAAAATCATCACCTCGTCTGAGCAACCACCGTGGACGGGTTGGCACACCTCCTAAACGATCGGCTAACTAATGTCCTAGCAACATGACAATTTTCACAATATATCATATTAATTTACGAGAACGATGTAACAAATTGGCGGATCTATTACATGTATATATTAAAAAGAGAAAGCACGATGTAGCGAAGTCGTTCACGAGAAAAATTACTAGAATCTTGATGGCTAGATCTAACCATATAGACCGTGGTAGATCTAGACCATTGACTCTAGAATTTGCTCGTAAAACGCCTTCAGACGGCTTAGATCTACATGAATATGGGTTCGTTAACTAACTACATCATGAAATCAATACACAAACTACTCCATAACGAAATAAAATAGATCTACGAATAAAAACGACATATTTAGATAGACATTACCCTCGTGAGACGGAGGGTCCTCCGATCCTTCAATGCAATCTCTAATTGATAAATCCATCGCCTCCGTGATGAAGAACCATAATATAAAATAAGAAGAACTTTATTGATAAACTAAAAGTATTGTAATATTGCGTTTCTAGAGTGTATATAGTGTGTATTGTATGTCTCTATTTATAGGGGTTCAAGCTAATTAAGAGATTTACTTCAAAATATCAAAACAAATAGAGATAACTCCCGGTGATCTCCGGAAAATAGCAAAATCGCCCCCCCTTGGTGTGTGTGGAAGGGGCGCCACTCTTGGATTTGTTTTCGGCTTTTGTCATGCTTTACTCCTCTTCTCGTGCTTATCCGATATTTATCTTCAATGCATCTTGGATTTATCTTGAGATTTAATTCCTCCATTTGTATTTATCCTCCAAAATTATCCAAATCTACAAAATAGATATTTATCCCAAACTAAATCATATTTAAATAAAAGCGGATAAATACCAAATTATATAATAAAACGGATAAATACAATGAAACCGGATAAATACCAAATTATATCTTATTAATCACATAACATTAAATAATAAATATAAAAATGTGATTTAATATAAAATATATATTATTAATCCCGATTTAAGGACAATGTTGATGACTTTTACGGGTATAATTTGACCGTCATCAACTACCCCCACTTAGACTTGGATCGTCCCGAACAAAGCATCAATAAGTCATTCCCAAGATACATTTCCATGGTCAAGTCATACTTATACAAGAAACTCGAGTCAACTCATACCACTTATGCTCATAAGGTATCCATTATTCACTACTCGTCATGAATCGAGTAGCGTGTGCATGTGCATTTAGTTTTATCTATTCGTGGCAAGATTAAAGTTTATGCTAACCCATGAGTCTTAACCTACCAACATCGAGCATTCCCTCTTCTTAAGCCTAGCAATGGGTAAAGACATGGTGCAATAAGCAAGAGCGTCATCCATAAGGTTTTTGGACTTGGAGACCGAGAAAATACTCAAGCCTCTTAAAAATTTGAATTTTTACATTTTCATAGTTTCAAGCTTTAACACCTCTCAAGAAAGAAACTTGCTTTAAAAGTAAAGTATGCATTGCATGAATCCCTCTCTCACGGATTGGTTAATAGCATTGAATATTACCACAAGCGCCGGCTACTTTGGTAATGTTACTACAAGCCAGTGTCTAACATTTCGTTAAAACACGAGATAAATCTCAAGCTTATTACTCCGCTTAGATGGCTAGAAGATAAGAATACATCAATGAGATAAATATCGACTCTAAGTCTGCATAACCAATCATCTACGCAATGTACACATAATTCTTAGTTATTAAAATTTGCGCGGTATTCGTCGATTCAAATTTGAGTAATCGAATAATAAATAACTACTTGCAACAGCTTGGCATGAATATCCTTAAGTTTACATTCACATAAGTATAAAATGATCACGTAATCATGCAACTTGGTTCCTTTCCTATCAATTCTATGTATAAGAACTCACAATTCTAAAGTGCGAGATAATTAATTTGGCATTTGTTCAATTTTTTTAATTTTCTCCGTTTCATTTCAAGTATAACACATCATAGCTAAGTCTCCTACCCCACTTAAACTTGGCATTGTCCCCAATGACAAAGAAAAAGGAGAATTTAAGAAAAGACTTAGCTCTGGAAACGGTTCCTAAGTAGATCTGAAACATCGGAGTAATCTAAGCATGTCGTGGAGAAGCAAGTGAAAACTGTTTAAGCAAACCAAACGAAACTCCACGAAACCGTTAATAACATGCCAATGGATGTTATAAAATAGGGTGGTAGTAATTAGATATAGAATATCCAAAAACAATTTAAGCCACTTTATTTCATACAACCAATGACACGGAAAACCAAAGAGTTAAAACTACAAAACTCACATGTCGGCTATCAAGGAAAAAAACCTCGTTTATTCCGAACTTAGAATCGGAACATGGCGAGATGAAAAAAAAACTTACTGATCTCATGCTACTTTATTCGACAAAACAAAAACAAAAGATAGTTTTTAAGAAATAGTTACGAGTTTATAGTCGCCACTTCATTTGTACTCACATGATGGTCTAGTTGTAACTAGGATTGCCGAGAGTAAATACTTCTTCCTCTCTATCAAATTGATTCCCGAGGTAATGCTTCAATCGATGACCGTTGACCATAAAAGTTTTTCGATCATCTAGGTGACTTACCTCTGCACTCGGAAGGAAATACTTTACTCACTTTATAAGGACCAAACCATCTTGATTTTAACTTGCCCGGGAAGAGTTTCAAGCGCGAATTGTAAACAAGAACCATATCACCCACCTTAAAGGTGCGGTCAAGGATCTTTTATCATGAAATCTCTTAGTGCGCTCTTTATAGATCCGAGCATTCTCGTAAGCTTAAATGCGAAACTCTTCTAGGCGAGTTAATTCCAACAATCTCTTTTCTCCGCTAAACTTTCATCTAAATTCAACATACGAGTAGCCCATAAGGCACGGTGCTCAAGTTCAACCGGTAGATGACACGCTTTCCCAAAAACAATGCAGTGCGGGGACATACCTATGGAAGTCTTATACGCATCCGATAAGCCCATAAAGCGTCATCTAACTTCAACGACCAATCTTCCCTTGTTGGGCTCACGCTTTTCTCTAGAATGTGCTTAATCTCTCGATTCGTGACCTCAACTTGACCACTTGTTTGAGGATGATAAGCGATAGCTAACTTATGTCTCACCCGTGCTTGGCCATTAACTTCTCAAACGGCTTATTACGAAATGGCTCCCATTATCACTCATTATGCACGAGAGGATTCCAAACCGGGTGAAGATATTTTTCTTTAAAAACCGCAATACAACCTTTGCATCATTGGTAGGTGAAGCAATAGCCTCAACCCATTTAGACACATAGTCGACCGCCACCAAAATATAGCGGTTTGAAGCAGACGAAGTGAAAGGTCCCACAAAATCAATTCCCCATACATCAAAGAGTTACGGTTCTAGGATACTTCTCAGTGAATTTCATTTCTCTTGAGATATTGCCCGTCATTTGGCATGAATGAGCGGGATCTAGCATATTCGTGCGTAGTTTTGTAAAGATTGGGCGATGAAAACCACATTGGAGAACTTTAGCGGCAGCCTTGTCCCCTCCATAGTGTCCTCCCGCTTCATAAGTATGGCAATATTTAAGTATATCGAGGAATTCACTCTCGGGAACACATCTTCTAAAGATGTTGTCTCGAGCAATGCTTAAAAAGGTAGGGTTCATCCCAATAATAGTGTTTAAGGTCCGCAAAGAACTTCTTCTTTTCTTCTTTGGTTCAAGTCCAGTGGCAAATATCTCCCGGATAAATAATTCACATAATCTTTAAACCATGGTTGTTGCTTCTCACCTTAACAACCTCACCTTGCAAAGATCTCACAAATCACTATTCCCTAAAATGGAAGAGATGGAGGATAATTGCTCGTCGGGGGCTTTTCTAAGCAGGTGTGAATGCCTCCTCGAGCTCTTTCTCATCATCCCTAACATCTTCTATATTTTCCTCGTTCTTTGGGATTGTTGGAGTAAGCTCCTTTGCACTTCTAATCATTATCGCATTCACATCCCTAGGGTTCCTATCGGTGTTGCTCGAAAATCCCCAGGAGGTCTAGTTGATGATTGTTCAACTAATTGTCCAATTTGATGAGAGATATTCCGGACTAAGGCTTCTTTGTTGGTTACTTTGGCATCATTCTTTTGTGATGATTGGTGAAAGTTGGTAGCCAAGTCGGTCATGGAATTTGCTAGTTGATTCACGATGTCGGACATTGTGTTACTCATCTTTTCAAGTGCAACTTCCCAACCGTAAGTTTGAGCTTGCTTTGAGGTACATAAGTGTTGTGTGGTTTTACCCCTTCATTTGGATCACTCCATCGAATTCAGGTTGGTCATGATTTGGTTTGTAACCTTCATAGTGATTACCCTGTCTCCCAATGTAATTGGCTTCTTTAGTACCCGCATTCTCTAATGGCCTAGTCGTTTCCGTCCCTTTTCCAGTCTCTACTCGTACAATCCTCTCATGCATACCATCCACCTTATCATTTATGAGCAATAGAGTATTTAGGATCTTATGCGATACATCCTCCTCAAGATTATCGGCCATCTTCACAGCTTGCTATTTCACCACCTCCCATTGGCTATTCATTGCTATTTGCTCCATCTTTCCTCTTGCCTCCTCGGAGATAAAGAACAAACGCCCATTCTTGGAGGCATCAACTCTTATCTTCTCCGTATCTCTCAATCCATGGTAAAAGGTTTGCATTAAAATCCATAGAGGGATATCATGATGAGGGCACTTCCTCATGAACTCCTTGAGACGTTCCCAAGCTTGATCAAAACTCTCCCAGTTCTTGCTTGAACCCCAAGATATCTTGGCGTAACTTAAAGGTCTTTCCTGTAGGGAAGTACTTATTCATGAACTTTGCAAATGATTCCTCCCCTGTGTCGTGATTGATCTACCTCTAAAGAGAAAAGCCATTGCTTAGCTTTATCTTTCAAAGTGAAAGGGAAAAGTTTTAGCTTAATTTTATCCTCGGGGAACCGATTCGGCTTCACGGTACTAACGATCTCTAAGAAATTCATCACGTGAATGCCAGGATCTTCATTCAGGATACCATGAAAAGTGGAATAGTTTGTCACCATTTGAATGACATTAGGTTTCGGTGATAAACTTCAAACATTTTTGGCACTATGATAGCGAGGAATGAATTGTTCAATGGTAGGCGTTGCATAGCTTTGCAAAGTCGCCTTTCCCATGCAACCACAACTTGGTTAACAAAATTTGCATTATTAAAATTATTTCCATTTACCTGCTTGGCTTCATTCAAGAATCCTTCCATGTCTGAAAGTCGATTGATGTGCTCCTTCCAGATTTTTCATCGCCTTGGTCTTCGTTTGGATCCTTAGAAATCCGGGTAGCGTGTTTGTTGTTGTTCTTTTATTTTTATTTTTTATATATTTTCAAGACAAAAACAACAATAAACAATTAAAATATACCAAGGCTACTCCCTTTGGTGAGACTATAAAATATACAAAAATAGAAATAACAAAAACAATAAACAATTAGAAACTTTAAAGACTAATCCTAGACTCAATAAATAAAAACTAAACTAAAACAAACTCTAAAAATACTTAAAAATACAAAAACACAAGGCGAATCGTGTGTAAAACAAAACAGAGCAAGCGCTTGATTTGTTTTATGACTCTTCTTGGTTAATTCTATGTTATAAAACTAATTAAATGTACTTTATTCACAATATTTACGAATCTACTTTTAATAAAATAAGCTATAATCAATTTAACGACACGAGTCCCGGAAACGGCGCCAAAAATCGATGACGGTCAAGTTATAAAATAACTCGATACCTATATAACCTACTAGCAAGAGAACTAGGTTCAATCGTAGTATAGCTAGATAGAGTCGAGGTCGATCCCACGAGAGACTCGGCTTAAATAAGTAAAACGTTATTAAACTAAAAATAGATTAAAGGCGGTCTCCGACCAACAAATAACGTAAAAATAAAGGTTGACACGATAGAAAACACAAAGACTAACAATACGACAGAGAGACACTAAACACTTATTTTTATGGTTTTATAAGACTCTAACAAACGGTATTGATTACGCTAATAGTAATTACTCCCCATATATGTATATCTAAGCCGAGACAGAAAAAGACATTAAGGTTGATTATATTTTGGCTACGGGAGCCATCCCTAAAATCTGGATCTAATTCGTGAACGGATAGAAGATCTTTATGCTTAATTACGAATCCTTCCTAGGACGGGATAGAACATCATATAACAAGCATACTATACCAAACTAGGGATGCCGATCTAAAATCGTCACCTCGTCTCAGCAACCACCGTGGACGGGTTGGCACACCTCCTAAACGATCGGCTAACTAATGTCCTAGCAACATGACAATTTTCACAATATATCATATTAATTTACGAGAACGATGTAACAAATTGGCGGATCTATTACATGTATATATGAAAACGCGAAAGCACGATGTAGCGAAGTCGTTCACGAAAATTACTAGAATCTTTATGGCTAGATCTAACCATTTAGACCGTGGTAGATCTAGACCGTTGACTCTAGAATTTGCTCGTAAAATGCCTTCAGATGCGGCTTAGATCTACATGAATATGGGTTTGTTAACTAACTACATCATGAAATCAATACACAAACGACTACTCCATAACGAAATAAAATAGATCTACTGAATAAAAACGACATATTTGGATAGACATTACCTCGTAGACGGAGGGTCCTCCGATCCTTCAATGCAATCCCTAATCGATGAATCCATCGCCTCCGTGATGAAGAACCATAATATAAAATAAGAAGAAATTTATTGATAAACTAAAAGTATTGTAATATTGCGTTTCTAGAGTGTATATAGTGTGTATTGTATGTCTCTATTTATAGGGGTTCAAGCTAATTAAGAGATATACTTCAAAATATCAAAACAAATAGAGATAACTCCCGGCCGATCTCCGAAAAATAGCAAATGCGCCCCCTTGGTGTGTGTGTGGAAGGGACGCCACTCTTGGATTGGTTTTCTGGATTTTGTCATGCTTTACTCCTCTTCTCGTGCTTATCCGATATTTATCTTCAATGCATCTTGGATTTATCTTGAGATTTAATTCCTCCATTTGTATTTATCCTCCAAAATTATCCAAATCTACAAAATAGATATTTATCCCAAAGTAAATCATATTTAAATAAAAATGGATAAATACCAAATTATATAATAAAACGGATTAAAACAATGAAACCGGATAAATACCAAATTATATCTTATTAATCACATAACATTAAATAATAAATATAAACATGTGATTTAATATAAAATATATATTATTAATCCCGATTTAAGGACAATGTTGATGACTTTTACGGGTATAATTTGACCGTCATCGCCTTCCCCATTCGGTTCCTACAGAGCATTTTTCTACTCCATTTCCTTGTTTTATGCTTATATCTCGATCTTACCGGAACTCTTCCCAGTGTTTTCCTATCTCTTTTGCGAGGAATTTGAAGACGTATTTCGGAAGAAGAACCAAGTGGCTTACCACCATTACGAGGAGTGGAGCATCATATTGATTTCACCCCGGGAGTGGTTCTACCAAATCGTCCAGACCTATAGGGCAAATCCTGAGGAAACTAAGGAAATTTAGCGTCAAGTTCTTGAGTTAATGGAAAAAGGAAAGATTCGAGAATCAATGAGTCCATGCACGGTCCCGTAATAGTTATGCCCAAGAAGAATGGTGAATGGTGAATGGAGAATATATACCGATTGCCGTGTGATCAACCAAATCACGATAAAGTATCATTATCCTATTCCCGCCTTGATGACATGTTAGATGAATTGCATGGTGCCAAATTGTTTACAAAAATTGATTTAAAGTGTGGATACCATCAATACGAATTCGTCAAGGAGATGAGTGGGAAACAACATTTAAGACTAAATTTGGGTTGTATGAATGGCTTGTTATGCCTTTTGGACTTACCAATGCCCCGAGCACATTTATGAGGTTAATGAATGAGGTAATTCAAGAATTTATTGGAAAATTTGTCATGGTCTACTTTGATGACATTTTAATCTATAGCCATGATTTAAACTCACATGTGTCACACTTGAAGGCAGTTTTGGAAACACTTCGAAAAGCACACCCGTTTGCTAATCTTAAAAAATGTTCTTTTTGCTTGGAAAGTGTTGTCTTCATTGGAGTCTCGCTCAAAGGGAAGCATTCAAACTCTTAAATCTCGTTTGATATATGCACCTATACTTGCTTTACCTGATTTTTCTAAAATGTTTGAAATTGAGTGTGATGCATCCGGGGTAGGAATCGGTGGTGTTTTAATACAAGAGGGCGTCCTTTTTCATATTTCATGAGAAGTTGAAAGGCACGAATTTAAAGTATGCCATATATGATAAAGAATTATATGCACTTGTGCGAAGTCACGTGTGTGGCAACATTATCTACGTCCTAAATAATTTGTCATTCATTACGATCATGAGTCCTTAAAATACTTGAAAGGGCAATCTAAGTTGCACTTACGTCACATTAGATGGATGGATTTCATTGAGTCATTTCCGTATGTGTTCAAGTATAAAAGGGAAAAAGAGAACACCGTTGTTTGATGATTTATCTAGACGCTACACTCTAATCACACACATGCAAACCAAGCTACTCGGTTTTGAGCACATTAAAGAGTTGTACGCATCGATATAGATTTTTCTTTGTATAAAGCTACTGAATTTTCAGCATGTGAGAAGTTCTATAGACACGAGGGATTTCTATTCAAAGAAAATAAATTATGCATTCCTCAAAGGTCCATACGTGAGTATTGGTGAGAGAAGCCCATGGCGGAGGTCTTATGGGTCATTTTGGCATTGCTAAAACCTTAGACGTACATTATTCGCATTTTTATTGGCCAAGGATGGTTCGTGATGTTCATCGTATTTGTGAGTCATGTATTACATGTCGTAAGGCAAAATCAAGTCACATCCCCATGGTTTGTACACTCCCCTTCCTATTCCTCTCCTTCCCGACTTATCTATGGACTTTGTGTTGGGTTTACCTCGTTCTTGGACAGTAAAGATTCTATTTTGTGGTGGTCGATCGTTTTTCTAAGATTACACATTTTATCGCATGTAACAAAACAAATGATTCTTTGCATATTGCTGAATTATTCTTCAAGGAAATTGTGCGTCTACATGGTGGCCCTAAATCAATTGTCGCTGATCGTGATGTAAAGTTTGTAACCCATTTCTGGCATGTGCTATGGATGCGATTAGGCACTACTTTGTTGTACTCCACTTGCCTATCATCCCCAAACCGATGGTCAAACGGAAGTTGTGAACCGAACATTGGGTGAATTATTACGCATACGATCGTACAAAAGAACTTAAAGAATTGGGAGTCTTGTTTGCCATATGTTGAATTTGCTTACAACCATACTACTCATTCTGCTACTAAACACTCACCATTTGAAATTGTTTATGGTTATAATCCTTTCACCCCTATTGATCTCGTTCCTCTTCCCCAAGGTATGCACACGAGTCTCGAGGGAGAAAAGAAAGCTGAAATGGTACGAGAATTGCATGCAAAGGCAAGGCAGAATGTGGAGGCTCAAACATCTCGCTATGAAAAACAAGCAAACAAAGGCAGGAAAGAAATAATCTTTGAACCCGGAGATTGGGTATGGTTGCATTTTCAGTAAAGAAAGGTTTCCCAAAACGCATAGACCAAGCTACACCCATGTGGAGATGGCCCGGTCTATGTTTTGGAGTGAATCAACAATAACTCAACAAAGCTTGACATTCCACCCAACTAGGCCATTCAAACTCCTTCAATGTGGTGATTAGCACCCATTTGACAATCCCGATGATCTAAGGACGAGATCCTTCACAACCGGAAGGGTCTCGATGTGAATCGGATCCTCTACATACACATTATCCGTTAACATATTGGGTTGGGCCTGAAACTTGGCTTCAATGTAAAAAAGAGACTTTCATCTTTGGAAAAATTAGCCCAAGTATTAATGCAAGAGTCCAAGTCCAATGATGAAGATTGTGAAATAACCAAGTCCATTATTTATGCTTGTGGGCTGCACTGAATAATGACCCATCATTAAGGCCCTTATAATGGTATTATATTATATATTTTATTAGGCAATATTAGTTAAATAAATGACTAAAACTTGGCTGAATTTGGAGGATAATATGGCGCCACTTTTGCTAGCTTTGGAAGTGAAGAAGTCAAGTTTTGGAAAAGCAAAATACATTGAACCAAGATGCATGAATCATGATTTCAAGAGTCCAAGCATTTATTCAAGATACATTGATTCATGATGCAAATGAATCTAGTAAATAATGGCGCCACCCTTTTAGTTATTTGAGGAAAACTTTTCATCTTATTTTTCTTTCATTATTTGTCCTATAAATAGCCAAGACTATTGTAACTCAAAATTCAGCTTTTGATCAATATACAATTATATTTCAATTTTAAAGTGTTGTTCTGAGTTACTCTGGAAAGATAATTCTAAGGTTTAGGATTTATCAAGGACTTAAGCAATCCTTGTGGATATCCCAAAATACCAAGGTGCTTAGAAGCGGGGTTTTCTAAGTGTTAAGGTAATTCCAAGGTTCTTTCACACAAGTTGTGATTGTGTCAAGGAGCTTATTGATTCCAAGGTGCTTCCACACAAGGTTGTCATTGTGTCAAGGACCTATCCCAAATACCTTCAATTCCACGATCCAAATTTAAATCAATTCAACCTTTCCCGGTTCACTTTATATGGTGGATTTTCTATGGAAATGTGCAAGTATAGTGTATTTTGTGTGAATATGCAAGTATCGTGTATTTTGCGTGGAAACATGCAATCATCGAGTATTTTTGCATGGAAACGTGCAAGCATCATGGATTCTCTATGGAAATGTGCAAGTATGTTGGATTTTCTATGGAAATATGCAAATATCATGAATTTTCTGTGGAATGTGCAAGTATTGTGGATTCGGCATGGAAATGTGCAAGTATCAAGGATCTTCTTTGAAATATGCAAGTACATGTAATTTGCATGAAAATGTCGAGTATCGTGGATTTTGCATGGAAATATGCAAGTAACGTGTATTTTGAATGGAAATATGCAAGTATCATGGATTTTATGTGGTAATGTGCAAGTATCGTGTATTTTTGCATGGAAAAGTGCAAGTATCATGGATTTTCTGGAAATGTGCAAGTAATGTGGATTTTCTATGGAATGTGCAAGTACCGTGGATTTAGCGTGGAAATGTGGAAGTATCAAGATTTTCTATGCAAATGAGCAAGTACGTATTTTGTGCATGGAAATGTGTAAGTATCATGTATTTTATATTGTAATGTGCAACTATCACGTATTTTGCTTGAAACGTGCAATCATCATGGGTTTTCTATGGACATGTGCAAGTATGGTGGATTTTCTATGTAAATGTGCAAGTATAGTGTATTTTGCATGGAAATGTGCAAGTATCATGTATTTTTGCATGGAAACATGTAAACATCATGGATTTTCTATGGAAATGTGCAAGTATGTTGGATTTTACTGTGAAAATGTGCAAGTATCATGGATTTTTGTGGAATGTGCAAGTATCGTGGATTTGGTGTGAAATGTGCAAGTATCAAGGATCTTCTATGGAAATGTGTAAGTACGTGTACTTTGCATGAAAATTAGCAAGTATCATGGATTTTACGTGAAACTGCAAGTATCATGTATTTTGCATGGAAATGTGCAAATCGGTAGATTTACTATGAAATTGTGCAAGTATGGTGTATTTTGCATGGAAATGTGCAAGTATTGTGGATTTTATGTGGTAATGTGCAATTATCGTGTATTTTGCATGGATGTGTGCAAGCATCATGGATTATCTATGGAAATGTGCAAGCAAAGTGGATTTTATATGGTAATGTCTGAGTATCGTGTATTTTGCATTGTATCAGTGTGCAAGCATCATGGATTTTCTATGGAAATGTGAAAGTATTTTGGATTTTCTATAGAAATATCTGAAGTACCATGTATTTTGCATGGAAATGTGCAAATATTGTAGATTTTATGTTGTAATGTGCAAGTATTGCGTATTTTATGTGATAATGTGCAAGCATCATGTATTTTTCATTAAAGCATGCATGCATCATGGATTTTCTATGGAAATGTGTAATTATTAGGGATTTTATATGGAAATGTACGAGTATCGTGGTTTTTGTCCAATGTGCCCGTATCATGGATTTGGCTTGGACATGTGAAAGTATCAAGGATCTTCAATGGAAATGTGCAAGTACAAGTATTTGGCTTTCAAATGTGCAAGTATCGTTTAATTTTGCATGAAAACGTGCAAGCATCATGGATTCTTTTGCAAATGTGCAAGTATGTTGGATTTTCTATTGAAATGTGTAAATATCGTGGATTTGTTTGTGGAATGTGCAAGTATCATGGATTCGGCGTGGAAATGATCAAGTGTCAAGGATCTTCTTTGGAAATGTGTAAGTACGTGTAATTTGCATGAAAATGCGCAAGTATCATGGATTTCCCGAGGAAATGTGAAAGTATAGTGTATTTTGAATTGAAATGTACAAGTATTGTGTATTTTGGGTGGAAATGTGCAAGTATCATGGATTTTATGTGGTAATGTGCAAGTATCGTGTATTTGCTTTGATACGTGCTAGCATCAAGGATTTTTATGGAAATGTGCAAGTATTATGGATTTTCTATGGAAATGTGCGAGTATCGTTGAATGTGCAAGTATCATGGATTTGGCGTGGAAATGTGAAAGTATCAAGCATCTTGATGGAAATGTGCAAAATACGTGTATTTTATGTGAAAATGTGCAAGTATCATAGATTTTGCATGGAAATGTGCAAGTATCATGGATTTTATGTGGTAATGTGCAAGTATCGCATACTTTGCATGGAACGTGCAACATCATGGATTTTCTGTAAAAATGTGCAATTATGGTGGATTTTCTATGGGAATGTGCAAGTATAGTGTATTTTACGTGGAAATATGCAAGTATCGTGTATTTTGCATGGAAATGTGCAAGTATCGTGTATTTTGGATGGAAACATGCAAGCATCATGTATTCGCTATGTAAATGTGCAAGTATGTTGGATTTTCTATGGAAATGTGCAAGTATCATAGATTTTACGTGGAATGTGCAAGTATCGTGGATTCGGCGTGGACATGTGCAAGTATCTAGGATCTTACATGGAAATGTGCAAGTACGTGTAATTTGCATGAAAATATGCTAGTATCATGGATGTCGTGTGGAAATGTGCAAGTATCGTGTTTTTTGAATGGAATGTGCAAGTATCATGGATTTTGCTTGGAAAAGTGCAAGTATCATAGATTTTCTATGGAAATGTGCAAGTATGGTGGATTTTCTACAAATTTGCATGTATAGTGTATTTTTTGTGGAAATGTGCAAGTATGAGGATTTTCTATGGAAATGTGAAATTATAGTGTATTTTGTGAGGAAATGTGCAAGTATCATATATTTGGCATGGAAATGTTCAAGTATCATGGATTTATATGGTAATGTGCAAGTATCGTGTATTTGGCATGGAACTGCACAAGCATCATGGATTCTTTTTATGGAAATGTGCGGGTATGGTGCATTATCTCTTGAAATGTGCAAGTAACATGAATTTTACTGTGGAATATGCAAGTTTCATGGATTCGACGTGGAAATATGCAAGTATCAAAGATCTTCAATGGAAATTTTAAAGTCGAGTATTTTGTATGAAAATGTGCAAGTATCAATGATTTTCTATTGAAAGTACATGTATTTTGCATGGAAATGTGCAAGTATCGTGTGTTTTTAGTGGAAATATGCAATAATTGTAGATTGTATGTGTTAATGTGCACGTATCGTGTATTTTGCAAGGAAAAGTTAAGTATCCTGGTTTTTCTATGCAAATATGCAAGTATGGTGGATTTTCTATTGAAATGTGCAAGTATCATGGATTTTGTGGAATGTGCATGTATCAAGAATTTTCAATGAAAATGAGCAAGTATGTGTATTTTGCATGGAAATGTGCAAGTATCGTGTATTTTGCATTGAAATGTGAAAGTATTGTGGATTTTATGTTGTATGTGCAAATATCATGTATTTTATGTAAAAGTACAAGTATCATGCATTTTCTGTGGAAATGTGCAAGTATAGTGCATTTTATATGGAAATGTGCAAGTATAGTGTTTTTATGGAAATGTGCAAAGTATCGTGTATTTGCATGAAAGTGTGCAAGTAACTTGTATTTTGCATGGAATTGTGCACACATCACATATTTTCTATGGAAATGTGCAAGTATGTTGGATTTTCTATGGAAATGCACAAGTATCGTGGATTTTCTGTGGAATGTGCAAGCATCAAGAGCTAGGCATGGAAATGTCCAAGTATCGTGGATTTTCTATGGAATGTGCAAGCATCAAGAGCTAGGTGTGAAATGTGCAAGTATGAAGGATCTTCTCCGGAAATGTAAAAGTATGTGTATTTCGCGTGAAAATTTGCAAGTATCATGGATATTGCGTGAAAATGTGCAAGTATCTTGTATTTTGCATGGAAATGTGCAAGTATGGTAGATTTTCTATTGAAATGTGCAACTATAGTAATCGGTGGGTATATGAAAAAGTCACGAGAAAAAGTACGAAAAAAAGTTTGAATTTTTCTTTGAAGTATTGATGTGATATCGACCAGAACGATAAATAAGGCACGGCGGCGCAAACGGCAAGCAAAACGGACATCAGAATGGCCTTGTACAAAGAATCAAAATCACATTTGTTAAGTACTCTGTGGGTACAAAAAGTATGAAAAAAGGTTTGTAATTTTCTTTGAAGTAACGATGTGATATCGACCCAGTTGTTAAATAATGGACATCGGCGCAAACGAAGATGCGAAACGGATACCGAATGGCCTTGTACAAGGAATCAAAATTCACAACATTAAGTACTCTATGGGTACAAAAAAGTACCAAAAGGTTTTTAGTTGTGTTTAATATAACGACGTGATATCGACTGAAACAATAAATATGGCACAGTAGCGCAAAAACATGCAAAACGGACACACGAATTCCTTATATATAAGAAATCAAAAATATATAGAGTGCGGAAAAGTACAAAATAAAGGTTGTAATTTTCTTTGAAGTAATGTTGTGATATCGACCAAGCGTTAAATATGGCACAGTGGCGCAAAACGGTCTGCAAAAACGGACACTGAATGGCCTTGTATAAGGAATCAAAGCGGACACTAGAATGACCTTATACAAGGAATAAAAATACACCGTTAAGTACTACGTAGGTACGAAAAAAATATAATTTTTTAAATTTTATTTGAAATACAATATTGATGTGATATCGATCGAACAATAAATAAGGTACAACGGCGCAAAAAACATGAGAAGCGAACACAAGAATTGCCTTATACAAGGAATCAAAATCACACCGTTAAGTACTCTTTCGGTAATAAAAAAATACTGAAAAAGGTCATAATTATCTTGACACGAAGAAGATTGAAGACTTATATATTATTCATCGAAATAATATATAAGTCTTCAATCTATGATATGAAAAACAAAAGATCTAGATTCAAGTGTTCTTGCAAAATTATGCTAATTAAACACGTTTTGGATCAAGAAAAACAAGAAGAATAAGAACTTACATGAATTTGAAATGATAAGGACGAAAATGGATAGATGAGCAAGGCTTAGATCCACCTCGAATCGCACTTGGGTTTCTCCAAGTTTGAGAATGTCGCACAAAGGTTGCTCACACCTTTGATATATTCTCGAGTGAACCCTTCACCCAGTCGCAAGGAAAAGTTTTAACTATGTTTGTTTCAATCACTGAAACTTTAAAGATATAAAATATCACTCAAAATATAACTTGGTTTATACATGGTAAGTATACAAGCTTATATAGAACTAAAACTAAGAGAACTTCTCCCAAATAGGCAATGTGGGTCAAAAATACTTATACTTTGTCAATTTGGGAGCTAAGCTTCACTCAAATCGATGTGGGAGAATGTGGAAGGAGCAAGACACGTCCAAGGCATGTCTAGGACAAGTCTTGGACATGTCTTGGGTGAAAACTTGGACAAGGTCTATTTTTAGTAGGGAAAGTTTCCAAAATTTAAGGTGAAAAAGGTATCGGGTTTTTGAAGGGTAAAAAGGGTAGATTATTGTAGGATAGGGCCTAGGATACCTTTATGGTATAGGTTACTTGGGAACGGAGGGTTTAGTTTCCCAAAATGGAAAGCCGAAGGTCGGGTTTGGCAAAACTGCCATTTTGGGAAGGGTTATGCAAAAATTGGTCAAAACTCCCAAAAATACCCCTACCCCTTATTACATGTCAAAACAAAATGAAAATAAATTTTATTACAAGTTATTCATCGAAATAATATATAAGTCTTCAATCTTCTTCGTGTCACTTGTACAAGGCCATTCTGGCCTCCGTTTTGCTTGCCGTTTGTGCCGGCGTGCCTTATTTATCGTTCTGGTCGATATCACATCAGTAATTCAAAGAGAATTGCAAACGTTTTTTTTCGTACTTTTTTTCGTACCCATAGAGTACTTAACTGTGTGATATTTGATTCCTTGTACAAGGCCATTCTGGCCTCCGTTTTGCTTGCCGTTTGTGCCGGCGTGCCTTATTTATCGTTCTGGTCGATATCACATCAGTACTTCAAAGAGAATTACAAACGTTTTATTTCGTACTTTTTTTCGTACCCATAGACTACCTAACTGTGTGATATTTGATTCCTTGTACAAGGCCATTCTGGCCTCCGTTTTTCTTGCCGTTTGCGCCGGCGTGCCTTATTTATCGTTCTGGTCGATATCACATCAGTACTTCAAAGAGAATTACAAACGTTTTTTTCACTACTTTTTCGTACCCATAGATTACTTAACTTTGTGATTTTTGATTCCTTGTACAAGGCCATTCTGGCCTCCGTTTTGCTTGCCGTTTGTGCCGGCGTGCCTTATTTATCGTTCTGGTCGATATCACATCAGTAATTCAAAGAGAATTGCAAACGTTTTTTTTTCGTTTTTTCATAGAGTACTTAACTGTGTGATATTTGATTCCTTGTACAAGGCCATTCTGGCCTCCGTTTTGCTTGCCGTTTGCGCCGGCGTGCCTTATTTATCGTTCTGGTCGATATCACATCAGTACTTCAAAGAGAATTACAAACGTTTTATTTCGTAATTTTTTCGTACCCATAGACTACCTAACTGTGTGATATTTGATTCCTTGTACAAGGCCATTCTGGCCTCCGTTTTTCTTGCCGTTTGCGCCGGCGTGCCTTATTTATCGTTCTGGTCGATATCACATCAGTAATTCAAAGAGAATTGCAAACGTTTTTTGTACTTTTTCGTACCCATAGAGTACTTAATCGTGATTTTTGATTCCTTGTACAAGGCCATTCTGGCCTCCGTTTTTCTTTCCGTTTGCACCGGCGTGCCTTATTTATCGTTCTGGTCGATATCACATCAGTACTTCAAAGAGAATTACAAACATTTTTTCGTACTTTTTTTCGTACCCATAGAGTACTTAACTGTGTGATTTTTGATTCCTTGTACAAGGCCATTCTGGCCTCCGTTTTGCTTGCCGTTTGTGCCGGCGTGCCTTATTTATCGTTCTGGTCGATATCACATCAGTAATTCAAAGAGAATTGCAAACGTTTTTTTCCGTACTTTTTCGTACCCATAGAGTACTTAACTGTGTGATATTTTATTCCTTGTACAAGGCCATTCTGGCCTCCGTTTTGCTTGCCGTTTGCGCCGGCGTGCCTTATTTATCGTTCTGGTCGATATCACATCAGTATTTCAAAGAGAATTACAAACGTTTTATTTCGTACTTTTTTCGTACCCATAGACTACCTAACTGTGTGATATTTGATTCCTTGTACAAGGCCATTCTGGCCTCCGTTTTTCTTGCCGTTTGCGCCGGCGTGCCTTATTTATCGTTCTGGTCGATATCACATCAGTACTTCAAAGAGAATTACAAACATTTTTTTCATACTTTTTTCGTACCCATAGAGTACTTAACTGTGTGATTTTGATTCCTTGTACAAGGCCATTCTGGCCTCCATTTTGCTTGCCGTTTGTGCCGGCGTGCCTTATTTATCGTTCTGGTCGATATCACATCAGTAATTCAAAGAGAATTGCAAACGTTTTTTTCGTACTTTTTTCGTACCCATAGAGTACTTAACTGTGTGATATTTGATTCCTTGTACAAGGCCATTCTGGCCTCCGTTTTGCTTGCCGTTTGCGCCGGTGTGCCTTTTTATCGTTCTGGTCGATATCACATCAGTACTTCAAAGAGAATTACAAACTTTTTATTTCATACTTTTTTTCGTACCCATAGACTACCTAACTGTGTGATATTTGATTCCTTGTACAAGGCCATTCTGGCCTCCGTTTTTCTTGCCGTTTGCGCCGGCGTGCCTTATTTATCGTTCTGGTCGATATCACATCAGTACTTCAAAGAGAATTACAAATATTTTTTTCGTACTTTTTTCATACCCATAGAGTACTTAACTGTGTGATTTTTGATTCCTTGTACAAGGCCATTCTGGCCTCCGTTTTCTTTCCGTTTGCACCGGCGTGCCTTATTTATCGTTCTGGTCGATATCACATCAGTACTTCAAAGAGAATTACAAACATTTTTTTCATACTTTTTTTGTACCCATAGAGTATAATTGTGTGATTTTTGATTCCTTGTACATGGCCATTCTGGCCTCCGTTTTGCTTGCCGTTTTGC